>APFE030057084.1:19058-32234 GCA_000404065.3 Pinus taeda
AAATAATAATAATATTAATAATAATATTAATATTAATAATAAATCTTTGCTTCATGTATCTCTCTAATGAATATAGGCACACTCCAACATCTGCAAGCAACAAAAACAAGTTGGCACCACCAAAAGAAAAAATAGGTCAAACCTAGTCAAAAGAAGTCAAATTTTGACTTTCTCCTCCTTTGCTTAAATGCTCCAATAGGACCAAGGCCATGTCAATCCATCACCCTCATCTATTTCCGGCATTCACTCATCATTCCCAAGCTTCTACCACTCATTTTTTTTGTTGTCCCAAAATACTACAAGAAGGCTCTATTTTACTACAGGAAACAGAAATACATATAGCATAAAACTATTTTTGTCATATCTTGCAAAACATGCATCCATTTGTTGAATTGTTTCAGGGGAGATGCATATGGATGATAGTAACATGCTCAAGAAATTTCAACAAATTCAAGTGCACAATTTTCTATAAATCGACCTCCATCACCTCCAACGATTTTTTAATTTTCTTGATATTCGTGCATCCATTTAAAAATTTGTTTCATGGGAAGATGTATATGGATGATGGTAACATGCCCAATAAATTTTCATAAATTCCAGTGCATGATTTCCAAGAAATCAGTCTCCATCACCTTTAGCCATTTTTAATTTTTCTCGATATTCATGAATCCATTGGCCAGGCGTTTTTTACGGGGAGGTGCATAATGATGATGGCAACATGATTAGAAAATTTCAGGTCAATCCATTCTACCGTTTGGAATATGTGGACAAAACAAGTCTGCAACAAGAGGTTGTCCTAAATTACTACAAGATCTCTACATGAAGGCCGAGAAGAAGCTACAAGAGGCAATATGATGGAAAAATGGGTCAAAAGGTCATGTATTATTTAGGGAAGGTTGATATAGGTCCCCCAACACCACTTTCATCACTCATTCACTCCATCTAACCAAAATCCATCTTCAAATTCCACTATGCCTTACATGAAGAAAAAAAGGACCTCTAGGTGAAAACCTCTTTTGAGGTGCATAGGGTAGGAAACTAGGATGAAAGCCTCCTTTGAGGAAACTTGGTTGTCTTTCCAAATAATAATAATGGCCAAGACCTCAAACCTGCCCACTTATAACAATTTTGGTTTTTGCAAGTTTGTAAGAAGATAATAAACATAGAGATCAAAGGCCAACAAGCCATACAAAGACCCATGTTTTTCTTCATCCATTTCATCTCATCCATAATACCCATGTTCCTTCATCCATACTCATCTCCAGCAATAGAAAAACTTCTAATTTTAGGCAAGTCTGTGCTTTCTACATGGTTTCCTGTAATTACTACAGGAGTTTCTTGTAGTACTATAGGAAGTCTTAAAAATTTACTAGAAAGAAAGTCCGATGGAAAAAATATGATGCAAGCTTGTCTTGAGATAGGAAAAAAGGACATTGACTTCACCACATCTCAGCCAATACCCATCATGATCATGTCACTCTATGGCCACACCTTCCACTTATTCCAATACCTATTTACCCTCCAACAGAGAAAGGACACAAAAATTCAAAAAAGGGCAGCTACAAGACTTCCTGTAGTAGTAATACAGGAAACCCTATAACAACCTATTTTGAAGTAGTAGCAGGCTCTAGGCCTAACCTTTAGCACCATGATTGAAAGAGAAGAAGCATAACTACAGGCACAATGAAACTTCTCCAAAGCTCAGCGGCAACAGAGGAAGCCATCACCTGCACATCAACAAGAATACAACCCATCAGCAAAATAAGATCAACAAAAAAGAAAAAGGCAGTCAAGAAGATGTACTTGAGTCATGAGTAGCATAACAACATCAACTCAGCAACAACATGCATGTATCTCCAACAACCATCAGGAAGGTACAATTATGCAATATTCTCTACCTCTTCTCTTGAGCATATTATAGTTAGAAATTTGTTGTCAATGCATGAGAGATGAGGTTTTATAAGCTAAGGATGGGTCAGCAGTCATAGCCACCTTCAACTAGTTAATTATAGCTCATTCCTTCACTCATGCAATGTTGAAAAGTCAAATTATGAAGGGCGATGATTTCAAGGAATGAGGACAATAGTTAAAAAAAGGAATTTTTGCAAAGCCCAAGTCACCACAGCACTCCAAGTCCTCCATCCACTTCATATTCACTATCTATCCATCATTCATCCATCCCATTTCATAATTTCAATAACAAACCCTGTTAGCCTTGTTGGCATTTGGCCCAAAAATGGATCCAAAACACTACCAAAGGCTTCGAAATTTGCTTAAAGAAGGCTTTGAAATTTGCTTAAAGATCATTCAAAGATCAAAACCAGTGCAGGAGGAGAGCCCTTAAAAGGGAGGAAAAACACTATTGGGAGGAAAAAACCCAAGAAAACAGTGAAAAACCATGTATCAGAGGCATACACAGTCAAATGCACAACAGTCATTAGATCTAGCCGATCAACGGCCTAGATCTAGTCGACAAGTTGCAATTGGCGATTGCAAGTCGGCGGAGTAAGCATGGATCGAGTGGAACTTGCATTGCGATCAGTGATGCAATGTGGACCATCGATCAAGTGCGCAAATCAATGACCCACATCGCATCGCAAGATTGTTATCGGGAAAAACAAAGCGTGCTAGCAATGGCCCTGGGCATGAGTGATATGCAATTGCGATCATATCGCATCGCTATATCGCAGTAGAGCAGCACCATGGGGTGGGGCCTATGCACAGGTATATGTACGACCCGACGAATCGGACCCAACAGTATTATAAGTATTATTTCATAAAATTTCAAGCCTGTAGGAAGGCCATTTTCAATGCATTTTCGTTGTTTGACATATTTTGACGAAATACAAAGGGAGCCTTGGGGCAACGCCGATGCGATAAAACCCAGACCTGAAGGGGTTCGGGAATGAAAATATATAATATTTTCATGTTTGCCAAAGTCATTTTTTAATGATTTTCAATGTTTTAATGTATTTTTGAAACACAAAATAAATCACGAAACAGGCAATATTTTGGGTGGGCCATGGGTGGTAAATGGTTTTGGTTGGGTTCCACCCGATCCCATACAACGGCTGCCACGTGTCCTGGCTGAGGAGAGAGAAAACCACCCTTATTGGGTGGTTAACTCCCGTATGAAAGAGCCGCCCGAAATGGATCACAAGCATTGGATCTAGAGCTCCCAGATCAACGGTGGAGATGTGATATCGCTGCAAAAGGCGGACCCAATAGAGAAATAGGCCATGTTTAAGGACTTTTTAAGTCCGGAATGAATAGAGATAGGTGGGATTTGCACAGTTGCACCGTTTCCTATATGAAACAGAAAACAATCATGGTTATCAGTTGAAACGATTTCAAAAGGCACATGGACCCATTCCATCACCTAACAGAGGCTGGGAGACAGAGACCGTGAGACAAAAGGCCGGAATGGGAAAGGCAACAGTGCAACTCATCCAAAACAAACAGAAGCAATCATGGAGTAGAAAACGTAGCTCATCCAAACAAACAGAACAGTCATGGAGCATCGCTTGCACGAGCGAGCTCCCAAAGAGTGCAACAAACTACCCGAATGCGGTTACTCTTCTATCAGAAGAAGAAGCCTCCGAGCCCATGCTTGCCTAGTCAGGGCATAAAAGTTGTTGAAGAGACAAAGGGATAGATTAAGACCTCTCGAGCCTCAGAAGGCTCAAGAGCATTGTAAAGAGCTATAAATATCTAAAAGTAAAATGTATGAAGGGTTCAACTTCTAGATATTGTAGATACTTTGTTGCTTGCAACTTCTCATCTTCATCCCAGTAATACAAGCTTCTTTTGTTGTTACATGTTCAATTTCCATTTCTCTTCTGTTCTAAACTTGCACTTGGATAAGTCTATTCATGATTTCTTCTGTGTCTAGTGCCAGATAACTATCATCTTATCTCTGCATTGATAATTTGGATTTGTAATTGAATAGGTTATTCATGTTCTCTTCTGTCTAATGCTAGATAACTGTCATGTTATCTCTGCATTGATAGATTAGATTTGCAAGCTTCATTTACTTCCTGTACCTAGCCATTCATAAATGTTTATGTATGCATATGCAAGTATAGTCAGTATTCTCCATCTATCCATTGAATCTATAAACTATTGAGCATTAGTGGTCTAAAGCCTTGTCAAGCTGAGGGTGTTCATGCATGTCTGGAGTGAAAACAGAGCTGAAACGGTTATCTGGCTTGATCCAAACCTTCATCCATTCCAATAGTTCAAAGAACAATATTGAAGATTATATGTTACCAGGCATCTCCAAGTTGCAACCTAGGAGAGTTTCCTGGAGTGATAACATAATTGGTGTCGTTGTCGGGGAGAGGGTACTAAAGCTCAGCTTCCGTAGGAAACAACAAAGATCTAGATTTGATGATAGACAAATTCTGGGCACTTTTTTGGTTGTAATCATCTATCTGGCGACTCTACTGATAAGACGAACCTTTTGGCGACTCCACTTCATAGTTTTGGCTCAGTTTGTGAGGCATACTCAGAGAAATCCTCAGAAGCCACAAGTTGACCCAGTATTTGACCCTGAAAAAATCATCAAAGAGAGAAAGGCATTGCAGAAAGGAGCATCAGGTTTAGGTAAATCTAAAAAATATTCTATATCTCTTCAAGAAAATCCTATAATAGAACAAATACAAGTTGAGAGTATAGCTTCTAATACTAGCAGTGAAGAAAAAAATCTTAGAGATTCATAAAGCTCCTTATTCCTTAGGTTCTCCTTTTGTTGTATGCCCAAAGGAAACCTCACCTCCTATCCATCATACTCCTTTAGTCCTATCAATCACTCCTCAGCCCTCTGTCATTCAAACTTCCAATACCCTTATAGCCAGCATAGCTATGGCAGGCCCACCAGCACCTATCAAAATGGAAAGAATCATACTTGCTAGGTATAGACCTCTAGTACTGCCCACTCCTTTGAATGCCATGCCTACTGGAGAATATTAGAAATATAGGCCTAAGTTCACTGGGACTGAAGGTGTTATCGCTGAAGAACATCTTGAATCATTCTATAGCTATGCTGATAACCTGGACATTAGTGAAGATGATGTTTGGATGAGAGTCTTTGTCCAAAGCCTAGATGGAGAGGCTAGAAAATGGTTCAGAGAACTGACCCCAATATCTATAGCAGATATTGAGGCTTTAGATGATGCATTCCTAAAGCATTGAGGGGATAAGAAGGATATCCTCTACTACCACACTGAGTTTGGGAACTTAAAGAGGGAAAATGGTGAGTTGTTGTCTGATTTTAATAAGAGGTTTAATCGCATGTACAGCAAGATACCAGCTGAAGTAAAACCCACCACTACCTATGCTAAACTCACCTATGTCACTGCTTTTGATTCTCACTTCTGCCTACTGTTGAGGGAGAGGCGATGTGCTATTTTGGCTGATATGTAGGATGCAGCCTTGGAAGTAGAATCAAACATCATGGCTACATAGAAGCTCAAAGGTAATGTTGATAGAAGGAGATAGAGGGGCGAGTCTTCATCATCTTCAGATCCCAAGATCAATAAAATGACTAAGATGATAGAGTCATTAGCCTTTGAGACCTCCAAATTAAAGGTTGAGCAGCACCATGGGAAAGGAAGAGTTCCTAACACCTTTGCTCCTCCAAATCCAAATCCATATAGAAGAGCAAATGAGCAGTTGCAGATTTTGCAAAGAAGCAAAGATGCCAATGAAGACCAAAGGGTGAAGACACCTTTCCAGAATGTAGTCATGGAAGAAAAGCAATTTGATGAAGATGATGAGATCCATTGTATGGAAGACAAAGGCAGTGCCCCTTTTTTGACCTTAGTTGTCTATGAAAAGTCTTTATTCAATGACCAGATCAACCAAGAGTGGGACAATGAAGCTGTTCTACAAATTGAAGATCAACACAGATATAAGCTGAGGTCGAAGATGAACAATGCCAAGGAAACTCCTATTCAAAGAGCTATTGTCCCTGCGGTACAACAAGCTAATAAGCAGAAGCGACCAACATTTGATACCATCATCCTCAAATCTCTAGCTCACAAGGTAAGAGGCCTTGACAAGTCTCCTTCTCCTTTCAATTTTCAATCAGAAATTCAGAAGCTAAGAATACCTCTGCCTCTAATTAAACTAGTGAAGAATGAGTCCTTCAAAAGATCCATCCTTGAGGCCCTTGAGCCAAAAGCCATCCAAGCCTCCACTGACTATGTAAATCTGCAAGATGATAAACCTGTTGTTATTCTCAGCCCAATGATTGAAAATTGTGAAGACAACTCCCCATCATTCTATGTCTCTCTGACTATTCATGATAAAATCCTTCACAATTGCCTTCTGGACATTGGAGCCAGCCATAATCTAATGCCCAAGGTTGTCATGGATGAGTTGGGTCTTGACATTACCAAGCCTTATCATGACATGTTTTCTTTTGACTCTAGAAAAGTGAAATACCTAGGATTAATCAAGGACCTAGCCATCACTTTGTCTCGGCTGCCCATGAAAAGCATGATGATGGATATTTTGGTAGCAGATGTACCCCCCAATTTTCGCATGTTTCTTTCCAGAGGCTGGATCAAGAGAGTAGGCGGAACATTGCAAAATGATATGTCCTATGCTACTGTCCTAGTTTTTGGAGGTGAAAATAGGAGATTGTACAGAGAGGCCCAATTGGCTTATATCATCAATGATGAGAAGAATCCCACTAATCATCCCATCTACACTGTCAATACTAATTTTGGAGCCTCTACTATTCAGATTGAAGAATCCTAGTTGGCCTCCATGTAGCTTAAGAAACCAGTTTTCCAGATCACAGAGGAAGAAGGCATAAATTTGGGACATGTTCTTTGATGGAACTTGCTCTAAGGAAGCTGCAAGGGCAAGTGTAGTCCTTGTGTCCCCCACACAGGAATGCATTCATTTATCATTCATATTAACTTTTCAAGTCACAAATAACATAGCAGAGTACGAAGCCTTGATATTGGGCTTAAACGCTGCTAAAGAAATGGGCATCAAAGGCTTGAAAGTGTTTGGATACACAGACCTCATCATTCAGCAGGTCAATAAAACTTTCCAAGCAAAGCATCCAAGGCTGAAAGCATACAGAGATAAGGTATGGAAGCTCAAGGACTCTTTTAATATTTTCAACATTTCTTACATCCTGAGAATGAAGAACCAGCTTGTCGATTCCCTTGCTGTGTCTGCTAGCACGTTTATTCCTCCTTTGCCTCCTAAATTGACATATGAAGTTCAAGTGAAATATAGACCATCTCTACCTGACAATGTCAAATACTAGAAAGTTTTTGAAGACAATGATGAAATAAATAGGTTTTTGCAAGTCATTGATGAATTTTCTGAAATGCACATCGATCAAGAAAATGAAACCATGGAAGAATGCAACCAGTCCAAGCTAAAGGTCGAGATTGACTGAGGAAGCATTGTCTAGCTGTCGGTGCCTATAGAGAAGTTGTTCGATCATAACGATGTACCTTATAAGCCTACCAAAACAGAAAATGAGTCTTTTGTTCGTAAACATAACATAGGGAGCCCAACCCATCCAAATTACATGAATCTGTCCACTCATTTGTCTTCTACCCATAATTACGAGTATTGCACCCTCATGAAGCAATTCACTGATATTTTTTCCTGGGAATACAGTGATCTTAAAACCTACGACATAAACATCATCCAGCATAAGATTCCATTGGAAAAGAACACCATCCCTTTTAAGCAGAAATTAAGACCTATTAGCCCTCTCTTATTGCCTTTGATTGAGAAAGAAATCAAGAAGTTGTTGGATGCCAAAATCATAGTTCCCCTAAGGTATTGAAAGTGGATAGCTATCCTTGTGTTAGTAAGAAAGAAAAATGGAGAAATCAGGCTTTGTGTTGACTTCAGAAATATGAACAATTGTTCTAAAAAAGATAACTACCCCCTGCCTAAGATGGAACACTTGCTGCAAAAAGTTTCAGGGGCTAGAGTCATGTCTTTCTTAGATAGATTTTTAGGTTACAATCAGATTGTTGTACATCTGGAAGATCAGGAAAAGACCACTTTCACTACTCCTTGGGGCACTTTCATGTACTCCAAGATGCCTTTTGGACTGATGAATGCTAGAGCTACTTTTCAGAGGGCCATGGACATAGATTTTGTGGGAGAGAAGGACAAGTTTGTCCTTATTTACCTTGATGACATAACAGTCTTCTCTAGCAGTCACGAGGACCATTTGCAGTATTTGAAGAAGGTTTTTCTAAAGTGCAGATAGTTTGGAATTTCAGTGAACCCAAAGAAGTCACAGTTTTCTCTAGAAGAAGGCAAACTTTTAGGACAAATTGTTTCTTCTGAAGGTGTGAATATTGATCCAGCAAGAGTTCAAGCAATTCAAACATTGTCCATCCCAAGGTTAAAAAGGGACATTCAATCCTTCTTAGGTAAGATTAACTTTGTAAGGAGGTTCATTCCAAACTTACAGAGCTAGTGAAGCACATCACTTCCATGCTGAAGAAAGGATCAGAAATAAAATGGACAGATGCTACAAGAAGCTCTTTTGAAGCCATCAAACAAGCTATCATGGAAGCTCCCACTCTAATCAGCCCATATTACACTAAGGAGTTTTGTATCTTCTCTTTTGCCTCTTATGATACACTTGCAGTAGTTCTGTTGTAGAAAAATGATGAAGGCATAGAGCACCCCGTGGCCTTTTTCAGCAAAACTTTAAGGGATGTTGAACTAAGGTATGACCTTATTGAAAAACAAGCTTATGCTCTCATAAAATCTTTAAAGGCATTCAGAATTTATATTTTGCATTCCAAAGTGATTGCATATGTACCTTCAACCTCAGTAAAAGATGTCTTAACTCAGCCAGATATGGATGGAAAGAGAGCTAAATGGATTGCAAAATTCATAAAGTTTAGCATAGAGGTGAAGCCCACTAAGCTTGCCAAAGGCCAGGGCTTGGCTAAACTTATGGCTGAGGAAAATTGTAGTTTGTTAGACATTAATTGCATGGGTCCAAATTTAGATGATGAGAAGACAGAGGAAGCAGTAGAAGAGAAAAAGCATAATCAATCTTTGGCTGAAAATATAGACACCTGTGAATGGTATTCTAGCATAGTTCATTTTTTGTAGAAGCTAGAAGTCCCTCCAGGGATTAGCTCAAGTCAAGCCTGGGCCATTAAACTCGGATCAACCAAATTCTGCATTAATAAAAATCTACTTTATTGGAAAGAACCATCAGGAATCCTTTTGAGATGTCTAGATAAGGGACAATCTGTGGAAGTCATGCACTAGTTCCATTCTAGCATCTGTGGAGGGCATCATTATTGGAAAACCACAACCCACAAAATCCTGAGGGCTGGGTATTATTGGCCTGCTCTGTTCTTTGATGTGTTTTCTTTTGTGAAATCTTATGACAAATGTCAAAGGTTTGTAGGAAGACAACGGCTAAAATCTTTGCCCTTGAAGCCAGTACATGTCAATGGTCCCTTCCAACAATGGGGCTTGGACTTTATAGGTGAGATCAACCCACATTCCAATGGCCAACACAAATGGATCTTGGTAGCCACTGATTATTTCACCAAGTGGATTGAGGCTATACCCACTAAGAAAGCCAATCATCAAGTTGTCATAAAGTTCTTGAATGAGAATATTTTCACTAGATTTGGTTGCCCAACAAAACTAGTCACTGATAATGCAGCAGCTTTCAAGGCAAAAGAATTGGTGAACATGACTAAATCCATGGGAATTCAATTGGTGCATTCTACCTCATAATATCCTCAAGGCAATGGCCTAGTAGAATCATCTAACAAGAGTCTAGTAAGGGTAATCAAAAAATTGTTAAAGGACAATAAAAAGAGTTGGGATTCCAAGTTGAAGTTTGCACTGTGGGCTGACAAAGTTACCATCAAAAAGTCCATAGAAAATTCTCCATTTAAGCTGGTTTATGGCATTGATGCTATTTTCCCAATTCAGTTGATTCTCCCTGTGGCTAAATTCTTGCAAAAAGAACAAGATGAAGAGAATGACATGGTAAGGAGAATGAATAACCTGGTTGAACTTCAGCAGATCGAAGAGAAGCTGGTTGAGAAGTCAAAAGCTCATTAGAGGAAAATCAAAGAAACCTTTGACAGGAAGGCAAAAGTGGACAATTTCCAACCTGGTGATTGGGTTATCAAATGGGATGAATTTAAGGAAAAGAAAAGTAATCATGGTAAGTTTGACTCCTTATGGGCAGGTTTGTTTGTCATCACTCAAATTCAGCAGAACAATACCTTTATTCTGCAAACTCTGGAAGGAGGAGATGTTTTTGGTAGCCCAGTCAATGGGCAGTTCTTGAAACTTTATTTCATTTAAGGCTTTAAAGCCTTGGTATTGTAAATATGTTTTTTCAATTTCTATTTTATTGCAAAATAGACTCCATGCCCAATGGAACCCTAGGAGGAAGATTTGAATCTGTTTTTATAGGAAAGGCACTATTCTGTGATTCTTGAAACCTCACAGGAAGGATTTCATCCCCAGAAGGAGCCAATGTTAGCCTTGTTGGCATTTGGCCCAAAAATGGATCCAAAACACTAATGAAGGCTATGAAATTTGCTTAAAGAAGGCTTCAAATTTTGCTTAAAGATCATTCAAATATCAAAACCAACACAGGAGGAGAGCCCTTAAAAGGGAGGAAAAACACAATCAGGAGGAAAAAAAATAAGAAAACAGTGAAAAACCATGTATCAGAGGCATACACAGTCAAATGCACAACAGTCGTCCGATCTGGCTGATCAACGACCCAGATCTAGTCGGCAAGTCGCAATCGGTGGAGGCAAGCTGACGAAGTAAGCGCAGACCAAGTGGAACTTGTGATTGCGATCAGTGATGCAATGTGGACCGTCGATCAAGCGCATAGATCAACGTCCCACATCACGTCGCAGGATCGCTGTCGAGAAAAACAAAGCACGCTAGCAATGGCCCCGGGCATGAGCGATATGCGATTGCGATCAGATCGCATTGCTATATCGCAGCGGAGCAGCACCATGGGGCGGGGCTTATGCATAGGTATATGTACAACCCGATGAACCAAACCCGATGGTATTATAAGTATTATTTAATAAAATTTCAGGTCCATAGGAAGGCCATTTTCAATGCATTTTCATTGTTTGATGTATTTTAACGAAATACAAAGGAAGCCTTGGGACAGCACTGATGCGATAAAAAATAAACCTGAAGGGGTTCGGGAATGAAAATATATAATATTTTCATGTCCACCAAAGCCATTTTTTAATGATTTTCAATGTTTTAATGTATTTTTGAAACACAAAAGAAATCGCGAAATAGGCAGGATTTAGGGCGGGTTGTGGGCGGTAAAAAATTTTGGTCGGGCTCCACACGATCCCATACAACGGCTGCCATGTGTCTAGGCTGAGGAGAGAGAAAACCAGCCTCATCAGATGGTTAACTCTCGTACGAAAGAACCGCTCAAAATGGATCACAAGCGTTGGATCTAGAGCTCCCATATCAACGGTGGAGATGTGATATCGCTACAAAGGCAAACCCAATAGAGAAATAGGCCATGTTTAAGGACTTTTAAGTCCGAAATGAACAGAGATGGGCAGGATTTGCACAGTTGTAGTGTTTTCTATATGAAACAGAAAATAGTCATGGTTATCAGTTGAAACAATTTCAAAAGGAACGCGGACCCATTCCATCACCTAACAAAGGCCGTGAGACAAAGACTGTGAGGCAGAAGGCCGAAAGTGGAAAGGCGATAGCACAACTCATCCAAAACAAATAGAAGCGATCATGAAGCAGACAATGCAACTCATCCAAACAAACAGAACGGTCATGGAGCATCACTTGCATGAGCAAGCTCCCAGACAACGCAGCAAATTACCCAAATGTGGTTACTCTTCTGTCAGAAGAAGAAACCTCTGATCCCATGCTTTCCTAGTCAGGGCATCAAAGTTGTTGAAGATACAGAGGGATAGATTAAGACCTCTTGAGCCTTAGAAGGTTCGAGAGCATTGTAAAGAGCTATAAATATTTGAAAGTAAAATGTATGAAGGGTTCAACTTCTGGAGACTATAGATACTTTGTTCCTTGCAGCTTCTCATCTTAATTCCAATACAAGCTTCTTTTGTTGTTACATGTTCAATATCCATTTCTCTTATGTTCTAAGCTTGCACTTGGATAAGTCTATTCATGATTTCTTCTGTGTCTAATGCCAGATAATTGTCATCTTATCTTTGCATTGATAAATTGGATTTGTAATTGAATAGGTTATTCATGTTTTCTTCTGTGTCTAATGCCAGATAATTGTTATTTTATCTCTGTGTTGATAAATTAGATTTGTAAGCTTCATTTACTTCCTGTAGCTAGTCATTCATATATGTTTATGTATGCATCTTCCGGTACAGTCAGTATTCTCCATCTATCCATTGAATCTATAAACTATTGAGCATTAGTGGTCTAAAGCCTTGTCAAGCTGAGGTTGTTCATGCATGTCTAGAGTGAAAACAGAGTTGAAATGGTTATTTGGCTTGATACAAACCTTCATCCATTCCAATAGTTCAGAGAAAAATATTGAAGATTATATGTTACCAGGCATCTCTGAGCTACAACTTAGGAGAGTTTCCATACAATTAGAAGACTCTGAAGGAAGAAGGAATGACTGCCACAGGAAGGCAGAATGCTGCTACAAGAAGGAAGAAAGGAACAAATTGTGCTAAAAATAAAAATAAAAAGGCAATGCCTAAGAGAGACATAATCAAAACATAAAACTCCAAGGCCATTAGGCAATCATCTAGGACATAAAAGAAAAGAAGAAGGCAAACTAATGATCTCAAGAAACAATGGTTTTTCTTTACACAAATATGTTTTTGGGCTTTTCCTTGCAGAACTTACAATTGAGATTCTTAATGCACAAGATAGAGGCCACCAGGGCCATGAATGAGTCACAATGAGGTCACTAAGGTGCTCAGAGGATGAATAACACTTTCAGTTTGGGGGTATGATGGGCCTCTAAATTAGACATAAATTAAGGCCCATGCCTCTGAATTAAATATACATTAAGGCCCATCTAACTATCCTTCAACACATTAAACCTCTCTTTTTACATTAGATAATGTATTTTTAACTTTAATATATTCATTATGAAGGTTTATGAATAATTGCATATTTGTGCCTAATATTATTTAT
>APFE030057084.1:32596-58107 GCA_000404065.3 Pinus taeda
AAATTTATGCTATTTTTTAGAGCATGCTAACGAGCTTCAATCAAGTTGATTCCACTTGCATTAGATCAAAAAAAAAAATTATTTAATAACAAAATTTACCCCATTTCATTTTCACTTGATTAGGTCATGCATTTGATAGATTTACTATCTCACTAGTTCTCGAATTTCTGGATTTTAGACTAGTAATTTTCCATTATTTAATAAATATTTCCCATGTATAGATGAATTTGTGGATAGATGTAGACAATAATGTGTGTTGTTGCAGGAGCTTCTACATTTCAGGGAGACTATATCGCTCGCATTATCCAAGCCTCATCCACCCATGTCACCAAAATCCCCTAAAATCTCAATCCAAATTCTTGTTTTATAAGAAAAAATTATCATTTCCATTGAGCAAATCTACCCATATCGAAGCCCTTACTTGAGTTCTGGGTAGTTTCCACCACCTCCATGCCTTATTCTTCCATTATCCACCTTTCTCGAGCTCCATTCCACCTTCTAAACCACTTCCTAAGCTTTCGGCCCACTTTTTGTAATAAAACAGGGGATCCTATAGACATCATGTAGGAACTAATACATCCTACAAACATCTTGTAGCAGCTTGTTTTGAGCCTGAATTGAGAAATATCATCATTTAAGCTACGATTAGGCCTCTACTTGACCTCCAATAAATCAAAACTATTGTACCCCTCTTCCTCCACACCTATCTCCCCTACCAAAGAACAATGAAAGATTACCATTTGCATTTACAAAATGAAAAGATAAAGATTTTTTTTTTTTAAAATTAACACATGCATGCAGAAGTTAATACTCCCTAGATCAGATTCCACGTTCAGTTAGTTTAAATCATTGCATGTGATAAATAGGGTTAAGTTAGGTTTCTTTTACATTTAGTTCATGATCTTTATGCAATTAGAATATGTTTCTTTCCTTGTACTTTATTTCTTGCAATAGGTTAGGGTTTCCATTTCGAGCAGTTCATTTTCTGAAATTAGTTTAGAATTTGATTTCAGTACATGCACTCCATTACATCATGACATCAAAGGAAAGACACATTGTATGTTGCACATATAGTGTCGATACCTCTTAAGTTTGTACAAACCCTGGGTTGATAATTAAATTCGGTAGCCTTGGGACTTGCAACATTCTTGTTGCAATATCAAGGCTTATCACCTTGCATATGATTAAACATATTTTAGCTACAAAAATACCATCCCCAACCACAATACAGTTGCTCATTAGGGCATTTCATCAAATAACATGTATGCAATGAATCATTAAATCATTAAATAATTTCTTCAATCACTTTGTATGTAAACTAATAATGTAAATTATTTGGACACAAATAAACATATATTAGATACAAAAATACTATTACATAAAAATATTATCCCCAATCACAACACAACATTTTCATTGGGGCATTTAACCAAGCAATTTGTATGCAATGAATCATTTAACCATTTAAGAATGTCACCAAACACATTGCATGCGAACTAATATAGAAAATGATTTAGTCAATATCTCCTAAATTGTAGCAATACAAGTTATGGAAACTCAATCAAATGGTCAGTGGGAGTTTCCGTCACTATGGTTCAAGTTTCAACATTTGGAACCTCATGGATGAAAAGTTATAACAAAAATACCATCACAATTATATTTGGTGCACAATTCTAGGAGCATTCAGGAATCTCAACTTCCATTGGTCATATTTCCTAAAATATAGCAACACAATATCTAAAAAAAATACCACATTATTAGTGGGATTTCCCCTCAATGTGGATAAATTTTCATCTTTTGACACTCCACAAAAAAAAATAAATAAATTATAACATAAATGAAAGCAATTTTACTCATTGATCCCTGCATGTCCACATGCACATATTAACTAGCACCTAAAAATCAAGACATATTTCCTTATAGCTTGAAGGTAGAATTCCAATATAATTTACAGATCAATCTAGACATTTTTCCTTTTGAATTCCCTACAAGAATTTCCTACAACCATACAAAGTTACCACATATCTATACATAAATCTCAACAAAGAACTAAGCATCATATTCACAACTCAAATCAATAACACTTAATGGAATTTTAACAATGATTGGAATTGCAGGTGGGACTTCGATTTCCACCCACCCATAGACTAGTTGTGGCCTATATCTATTGCAGCAGTCACCTCCAAGCCAAATCCACTATCTAAGCAGAATTATTCCAAAAAAATTAGTTGGAAATCATATTCACAAGTTTTGGATTCTTGCCCAAATCTCCAATTATGTCCTCAATCGCCTTTCATTCAACCAAAATCCATATTGAATTCCTTATACCAACCCCTCTAGTGTTGTTCAAATGTCATTTTATTATTTTTCTTACGCCTCTCCATGTTACTCATGGAATATTCTTGTGTGTATCTTCAGGTTCCTTTTGGACTCTTCTTCTTATTTTATTTTTCTCATTATTTACACCATATAATTAATTTAAGGTGCCAACTAATCCCACTTGTGTTCATCTTTCCTCTTCCCTCTTAGATCATGGATTTTTGACCCCATGCTTCAGGCCATTACATTATTATAAAATTCAGGGGAGAAAGTACTAGGAATGTCATACAAATGACCTAGGATAGATTCTATAGTAGTAGAAGAGGAAAGGAACATGGAAGTAGTTGATGTATTAGATGGGGAGAACCCTAAGTAAAATGTAAAACCAATAGAGAATTTCCTAGAGATACTAGGAGTTGAGGTGTTATGATCCTTGTAGAAATTAATGTGTACATTTAATACTGCTCATGAAATTTACTAAATCACAATACTTGAAGCTACTCTACCTATCAGCGGAAGTTAATTCACCATCAAAAGAAAGAATCATAGACATGCAAAAGGAAACATCAGACATGCACATATATTTATCTGGGAAAACAATTGCTCAAAACCTCTTACTATTTATATTCCATTAATCATAGAATAGAGAAGAAATACAATGCTTGCTCAAGAATGAGCACACCGTACAAGTGTATAATCTATCCCTATGCCTGACTAACTAAACCTATCCCAACACTTGGCCAATTTCAAGCCTTCCCAAGCTCCTATTTCCTTGTGTTGTTCTCTTGGGAAATTGACCCTATTTTTTATGAATTTCACACCATGGAATTGTGTAATAGCCTTAGGTTTATTTCTAACTACATGCACCACCTATACACATGGGAGTCCGCTACAATTGATAGTACATTGCCTTAGAAACTCCATCTCAACTGGGTCACTCAAATTCTCTGCACGCATGGGCTAATTTAGGCTGATTGATTAGTTATCTAGATGATCACTGAGTGTGGTTGAAGTTCCACTTCCACAACTTGACCTTCAACTAGTTCCTCCAATAGTAAGAACTAGTTTAATTGACCATAACTCAATTTAACTGAATTAAAATGCTACGACTGAAATTAACTCAATCTAGGCTCCTAAAATTTAGGAACGCACTGTGCACAACTAAACTTCATGCCCCTAACTCGAATTAACAGATCTAGACTCCTATTTTTTAGGAATCAACTCAAGTAGACTAAAATTAATATCATTAACTTCAATTTAATGTTCTTAACTAAGTGACAAGTGTTATGTTACCTTAGCTAACTCATCCAAGTTGTCTGTTGATGTGGAAATTCGAATTTTCTCAGTTATAATTAAGGAAAATATCAAAATTGAGACTTTCTTACTTCATTTTCAACACTCCCTCTCAACAAGAAAGGGATTATCAACCACCCCTATCCTACACATGTGGAATGTACTACATGCAACACCTCTCACTATTGCTACTACAACTGAGAAGCATCGAAAAAAACAAACTAAATCAACTATGTCTGCAACTATCTACTGGGAAAAATTGTGTTGTTGTTGACTCTACTACTGAGCCTCCTTCTCTGTGTCAACACTCCTATGCACTCCTTAGTATATGACTAACAATAATCCTCTTACTACTTAATATTGTGGTCCCCTGTAGCAAGGTAATGATCCATGAGGAGAATGCCACAATGGACCCTACCCAAATTTCTGTAACTCTTGGATAAGGATCTACATTGCTCCACCTCACTCTTAGAGGTATAGTTAAATGTTCTCCCATTACCCACTTGGCTTGAACTCTCCCACTATTGAAGGTCTCAATGAAAGGTGACTCCCTCTGAAAGGTGACTTTACTAATCCTGATCGCATTATACCTTCCTTCATCTCCAAACTCAATGTTCATGTAGAGATCTTTCTCCTCCAAGTCACTAAAAATTTTTATATTCCCCATCATATGGAGAGGCACCATTTTTGAGATACCACATGCTTCCCATCACTATGTTGGTCATGCATGCAATGAGACTAAAATCAATCTTGAAATATGAATCCAAAGCCTCACCTACTACTACTGTTGCAGGATCATTCTTGCATGCATTTCTGTGTGGACACTTCATGGCATAGTGCCTGAATTCATGACAGTGAAAACACTTGATTTTGAAAGTTTCTTTCTTCTTTCCCTCTTAGCTAGAATTACCCTCACCTTGGGACTTATTCCCCTTGGCCTTCCTTCCTTTGCTAACTAATGCAAATTCCTCTTCCTCTTCTTTGGATGAGGTCCCATCTCTAGTATTCCTCCTTATTTCCTCTTACACCAAGTCGAACCATAGGCGCTCCCAATTCGGTAGTTTCTCCCTCCCATTCAATGAATCTTATTAGTTCTGTCAGCTCTTGGGAAGGCCTAGAAGGGCTAGGCTCACCAAATCATCATCTTCTATAGTAACACCAACTTGATGAAGTTCATCACGACACTATGTGAACCTGCTCAGGTATTGTGGAATGGTCTTGTTCCTCTACATATTGATATTTTAAAGTTTGTCCTTGAGTGCCAATTTCCTGTGGTCACTACTTTTCTGGAGCGAATATTTTAGCACTTGTGACATTTCATATGGATTCTCTTTCCCATGGATATTTGAGACAATATTGTCTCGTACTCACTCTAATATGATCATCCTCACCTTAGCAACACACTTCTTCCATTCTTCCAAATCCTTTGCATCAAATAGTACAAGTTTCAACATATCATCAAATGAATTCCTTCAACCCATTATCCTCAGTACTTCCTCCATGCAATGCTTCCATGCAACATAATTCAAGCTCCCCTTAAGGGAATATTCGCGCCTTATTCCATTGAAATCCATCTTCTTAGTCCTGAAGAAAACTTGCAACCTTGATCTGCAAATTCAAATCTCCTACAATTACAACTTTGAAATATATGCTCTACAGTGATTCCAACTCTAATACCATGTAGAAATGAATGTGTAGATTCAATACTTCTCATGTAATTTACTAAATCACAGGACTTGAGGCTACTCTACCGATCTGCGGAAGTTAATTCACCGTCAAAATCAGACATGCAAAAGGAAACATCACACATGCACAAAGATTTATTTAGGGGAAAGCAACTGCTCAAAACCCCTTACTATCTATATTGCATTAATCAGAGAATAGAGAAGAAATACAATGTTTTCTCAAGCCTAAGCACACCTTGCAAGTGTATAGTCTATCCCTTTGCCTAACTAGCTAAACCTAGCCTAACACTTAGCCAATTTCAAGCCTTCCCAAGCTCCTATTTCCTTTCACTGTTCCCTTGGGAAATTGCCCATATTTTTTAGGAATTTCACACCAAGGAATTATGCAATAGTCTTAGGTCAATATTTGACTGCATGCACCACCTGTACACATGGGAATATGCTACAACCAATAGTACACTACCTTGGAATATCCATCTCAACTAGGTCACTCGAACTATTTGCATGCATGAGCTCATTTAGTCTGATTGATTAGTTATCTAAATGATCATTAAGTGTGGTTGGAGTTCCACTTCCACAACTTGACCTTGCACTAGTTCCTCCAATAGTTAGAACTAGTTTAACTGACCATAACACAATTTAACTAAACTAAATTTCTACAAATAAAATTAACTCAACCTGGGATCCTATAATTTAGGAACCCACTACACACAATTAAACTTCATTCCCTTAACTCAAATTAAATAAGCTAGACTCCTTTTTAGGAATCAACTCAAGTAGACTAAACTTCAACTCATTGACTTGAATTGATTATTCTTAACTGAGTGACAAGTGCTATGTCACCTGACTCAACTCCTCCAAGTTGTTTGTTGATGTGGAAATTTGAATTTTCTTAATTTAAATTAATGCAAAAATCAAAATTGAGACTTTATTATTTCATTTTCAACAATCCTTGTGCCTTAAAAATGATAAGAAAGCAATAATTACAGTCCATTTTGAGGGGGAAACATCCTTTTACTATAAATGCAATGAACAAGACAATATTTGATGATCCTATGACTAGGTCTCCTTAGTTTATATAGGAGACAAAGGATACAATTATAATAAAATGGGACCATGAGGGGTTCTAGCCTACATAAAAATATAACAACAGAAATGTAATCACTCACTATCTAGGGCTTGATAAGAGGATTTTGGGTTAGAATGTGGCTTATATAGGGCTTAAAATTCCCCTCCCATTCAAAGAAGTGTTGTCCTCAACACTTGACTATCTATGGGTAATTTTTCATGAAAAATTCATCTTACCATGTTGTTTTTTCCATTTGTAGGTTCTTCCATTTCATGAGGTACTCAGTGATTGCTTGATTTCTTAGCTGCTTAGCCCTTGTTGCCAAAATTTTTTCAGGTTATAGTATTATTTTCCCTTCTTCATTAAACCCTAGTAAAAGATTTTGGACTAGGATCTTATCACCAATTACCTTATTTAAGCATGAAACATGGAAGAGATAAAGGTAAGGAAGCCTCGCACAAGCTGGAAAGCCCCAAATTTGAGTGGGCTTCTTTCCCTCGCTTTTAGGAAGATGGACTCGTCTTGGCTTTCAGTTAGCATGGAGTTCAGGTATCAGTCTAAGTTGTAGCTGCATGATAGGCTAGTTAGAATGCCAGTTGTAGGTCTTTTATGGTCGTCAATCTCCTTCCCTGATTACAAGAACCGAATGTACACATGAAGATGGAGGGAACTACAATTTGTAGGTCATACTTCCAATCATCTATAACACCTTACATCGGCCATAATACCTTAGATCTAATTTATTTTCCTCCTTTTTCTATTTGAGGGACATCTATTTATATGATTATAGTCTCACAAATACCCAATCCCCCACTTCAAATACTCTTTCACTATGATGTTGATTTGCTTGTTGTTTCATCCTATTTTGTGCCATAACCAAGTTGTCCTTCAATAGTTTGAGAACATCTTGTTGGTGTTGGATGTGGTCCTCTACTACTTTAGCCTTTATAGGCCCTTTCAAAGGTGATGTGATGGATGGAGGATTATATCCATAAATTTCCATAAATGTGACATTTTTCATGAAGTATGGAAGGATGTGAGGTGTCACCATTTTGCCAAGGGTAGATATCAAATGAAAATAAATGTAGATATCCTTCTAAACATTTATTCATAATCTCAATTTTCCCATCAGATTAAGGATGATGACATGAGATGTGAGCCAATTGAGTACCCAAATAATATAATAATTGAATCCAAAAATTTCTACTAAAAATTGCATCTTTGTCACTTACAATAATCTTTGGTATTCCATGTAGATTTTGGATTGTTTCCATGAATGCTTCTACCATAGTACTTGCTTTTAAAAGATAATAAAGAGAGTAAAAGTGGGCATACTTTTCATTTGATCTACCACTACCATAATGACTCTCTTTCCTTTAGATTTGGGTAAAATTGTAATAAAATCCATTGAAACTTCTTCCCAATGCTAAGTTGGTATGGATAATGGTTGAAGGAGCCCTGGTTCCTTGACAGTCTCTCCTTTTTTTTGTTGGCATACCATGAATTCTACCACAAATTTTTTCACATATGCTTTACTACCTTCCCAAAAAAAGTATTTCTTAATCATACAGTATGTATTTAAGAACCCCACATGTCCTCCTATAGGAAAACTAATTCCAATAGGACCTCTATTTGAGTTGATAATTTTTACATAAGTAGAAGAAAATATTGATACCATAAAAAATCATTTTTCCATATAAATTTTTGTACTGCATTGGGGTCCTCCTGTAGTTGTTGAATGATCTTACATATCTTCTCACCTTGTTTCCATTCTATCCTTACTTCTTCCACCCAATCAAATTATGGAATGGAATAGCACATAGTAAATCATTTGTGTATTCCTCTCTCCTTAAGAGTGCATCCACCACAGTGTTTTATTTTCCATTTTTGGAGATACTTTCAAAGTCATAACTTGACATGTTTTTGTTTCTCTTCTAAGTATAGTCTTTGCTCCAAAAAGTATTGTAGACTATCATGATATGTTTTACTTTGAAGTGTCTTCCTATTAGGCATGGACACCATTTTTTAATTACATGTACTAGGGCCAGCATTTTTTTTTTTATTGTAGATGGTTTTGACTAAGTCATTTCCTTTAAGTTCACTACTTTTAAAGGCAATGGGCCTTCCTTCTTACACCAAAATTGCACCAATGCCATGGCCTGAGACATCACACTCCACAATGAATATTTTTGTGAAGTTAGCTTACCAAGACAAGAGTTGTACACATATACTCTTTATTATTTAAGTTCTTCAAATTCTTTGGTTGCTTGTTTAGTCCAAAAAAATGATTCCTTCTTGAATAATTTTATTATAGGTGTTGCTATTTGAACATAATTATTGGCTGATTAGTAGTAATATCCTATCAATCCTAAGAATCCTCTGAGTTTCTTCAAGGTATTTGGGGTTGTTCATTCCCTCATATATTTTTGTTAGGATCCACCTTGACACCATCATGTGATACAATATGATACAAATGTTCCACTTCTTAAACCCCAAAGGCACACTTGGAAGGCTTTTCATATAGTTGTTTTTCTTCCAATAGTGTCAAGACCCTATCATCATATTGTACATACTTCTCTTCCAAAGATTTGTTGTAAATTAGTATGTCATCAAAAAATACTAACACAATTTTTCTAAGGAAGGGTTTGAAAATAGAATTCATCAAACTTTGAAATGTTGAAAGTGAATTTGTAAGGCCAAATGGCATAACCAAAAATGTATAATTATGTTCTTGTGTTCTAAAGGTTTTTTGGGAATGTCTCATTTCCTCATTATGATCTAATCATATCCAAAACAAATATCCCACTTAGTAAAGAAAATCATTCCATGCAATTCATATAACAATTCATCAATGATAGGAATCAGAAACTTATCATTGATTTCCATTTTGTTGAGCTATATGTAGTCTGGACACATACGCCATGAACCATATTTTTTTATAACCATCCCCACTAGTGAAGAGAAAGTACTTGGATAGGCTAAATGATGCCCACATCTAATATTTATTGAACCATATGCTCAATCTCACTCTTTTGTGCATGTAGATATTTGTAAGGCCTAATGTTAGGTGGTACACTTCTAGGTTGAAAATGCATTGCAAGGTCATGATCTCAAACAAGTAGAAGACCCTTAGGATTTTCTCCAAATAACTTAGCATGATTGTTGATAAATTTTTGAAGATCCACTAGCGAAGATAATATAGATGTTTGAACATCTAATGAACACAATTGTGAAACTACACTTTGGTATCCATTTTTTAGAAAAACATTCATGTTGTTATAGTTTATCACTTTATTAAGTTTCCCTTGGATGCCTCTAATCTTAATTTCCTTTCCTTATGAGAATAATATTATGAAAAGATATCGGAAATTAAGGGCCATTGTTCCCGATGATTGTAGCCATTGGACACCTGATACAACATAAACACCACCCATTTGGATTGCAATCATGGGAATAACCAATAAATACACCCCCATATTCAGCTTAATCTTATTGCACTTCCTTGAACAATTTATGGTGCCTCCATTTGCAATCATCAGTTGAAATTTTGGGTTTGGATATATAAATAAATTAAGAAGTTTTTCCAATTTAAAATTGACGAAGTTATGGGTACTACTTGAATCAATCAATACTTTTACCCTTTTCCTTTTGATATATCCTTCTATCTTGAGGGTTTGTGGAGTATTGATTCCAACCAATGCATGAAAGTTATTGTTGGAGTAGTTTCTTCTAGCTCTAGATCTTGTGAAATTTCTACTTCTTGATCTTCTTGATCTTCAATGTTTATGTAGAATGATTTCTTCTCACTACATTTATGCCCTTTACTACACTTGTTGTCACAATTGAAACATAGTCCCTTTTCTATTCTTTCATCCATTTGTTGAGGAGTTAACCTTGTCATTTTAGGAAAGGGAACATGATTTTCTCTATAGTTATTAGTGGCCATATTTTTACTTTCAACTTTCCTTTCCATAATTAATACATGCACTATTAGATATAAGTTCAAAGATTCGAACCTCATGATGGGTGTGTTCCTTTAAGTACCCATAAATAGTTATAACAAGTTATTCTCTGAAATATCCTTTACTAGGAAACTAAACCTTTGGAATTGTTGAATGTGCTTTGCAACTGGACCTTTTTGTCGAAGACATACCAATTGACTAAAGAATGTGTTACTCTTAATATCATAATAATGTGTTACCAGATCCTCTATAAAAGTAGGGGTGGAAAGACGAGGAGGGATTGGAATTATCGAAACTAGATATGCTTGGGGACTAGGAAGAAGATCAAATAATTGAGCTGAAATGTACGAGCTCCTTCAATGTCTTCACATTTTTTAAAATAAAGGTGTGATGGACCTAATTATTCTAAGTGACTCCTTAATTTTGATTCAGCATCTCATTAATGGAAGGAATCCAAAAGACAACACTCTAAACAAGATACTCCAGAAAATTAGAAGTATTTTGACTTTGTTCCATTCTAAGAATTATTTTCACATCCTCGGGACCTTCAACATGGAGGCTAATGTGAAGGAAAATTAGGCATGCTCTAGGTCAAAGTTAGAGCTTGAAATAAATGGGTCTAATTTCATTTTCTCAATTCGCTAATGGATCAGTTATATATGAAGAGGAATATATGTGGGATTTGGTTTATTTTCGATTTATCCCTTAATAATATCATTTATTTCCCCTATCTCAAGATTATCCCATTTCTAAGATACACATATTTTGTAATGATGGAATGGAGTGTCATATGATCCTTTCATGTTGGTATTTTGGCATCCTCTCCGAGGTAATAATATAAATAAACTTCATCTAGCGTCATGCAAATTCCTTGAGCCTGAATTCACATTCTCGAACTTTCATCACTAATCTACCAGAGTATTGTAATTACGTTTCACTCAGATCAATGATGGATTTCTTTGATCAATTTGCAGGAAAATTAAATGTTTCAAAGGTTGAATTTGTGTCGAATGACAGGATGGGGAGAATTAAATTGACAAGATGCACCCTCGTAAACTCATACATCTTGGTTTTCCTTTCGTATGAGGTTCATTATTCTCATCTAACTCTTAATTTGGCTTCAATTTTTCTCTCTTTCTTAATTATGGCGATTAGGCATATCCCTCCTTGGAAGCTCTAGAAAGAGCTCCATCTGAGGATTTTACAATCCTTGGGTTGGAAGTCAAGGTGACCTAAGCATCCTTATTTTTGGATCACTTGGCATTTAGGGCTTGTTGGTGCAAAATTAAATTCAAAGAGTCTAGGATGTATCGCATGGAGCTCGGCAGTGTTATTGTCCGAGGAGGTACAATAAATTTACAATTGCATTGCTTTGATTTTGTGTGTTTAATGGGTACTTCTTCAAAGATAGGCTCTTCTCTGAGTTACGGAGTAGTAAAAGGAAATGTTCTTAAGTGGTTTTTAAGAAGTTTGGTTTCTCTAGCATTTATTTTTGGAAATTGGTCATTTCTAAAGGTATATGCTAGTATGTTTCAAAATTTCATCTTCTTGAAGTCCTACTTCATCTCTAGAGTCTACTTAGAAGTTTGTCTAAGGTCATCCCTCTTTGACTCTCGTTTGAGCCTTCCTTGGGTTCATAATGACAATATGAATTTTGATTTGAACTCAGACTCTGACACTAGACAATTTATGCTCCCATTGTCTGGCAACACAAGATGCTCTTCACAAAGTTAAATTTTGTCAGATGTCACATTATCAAATCGATATTAAAAACAAGCTTATGTTCTGCTAATTCCAATTCTCGCACCTGGTGGATGAAGTGGATGCCCTCAGAAGTACTGTAATGGATATCAAATTGAAGAAAGATGCTCCACGGGTCTCAAACAAGCTCAAGGATGCAAGGGAAGGTCTGGACACTGACCTGAACAATCCAGCTCTAGTCAATGATTGACTATGTCATCTCTCTATTGGGTAGTTCATTTTGTTTTTACTTTTTTAATGTATTGACCTATAGTACATCGTTCAGTATTCAGTTATGGTTATATATATATATAATGTTTGTGTCCTATGTGCGGATGTTACTTATGTACAAAAGTCTATATGTAACTTTTCTCTTTGCATCTAAGTCTGATCTTAGTCGGTCTTAGTGATTATGTTAGTTTGAATAGTGGGCCTCTAATATGCTTGACACTTGATCAAATGAGAACATTGTAGATGTATACCCCATGTATCTTTTCTATGACCAGGCGAAAATTTTAACTAATAATAATCATTTTTGTTTAAAAACAAATCCTCAATAAAAGTGGACCAAGATATAACTGAATCATTTTTTCTTTCTGTAAGGATGCTACTTGTTCTAGAGAAAATTATTTCTCTATTTGATATACCCATGTTACAGGATCATTACCTTCAAATTTCATCATATCAATCTTCAGAATGTAGTAGTTCCTTGGTGTTGACCTAAAGCCCTCATTATGTGGATCTTGGATTGAAAATTCATGATTATGGTTCTGTAATTCAAAATTTGTGCTCTTGAATTATGCTAACATACTCTCCATATGAAATTGATTCTAACCAACATGCTTTTATTTATGTTCATTATTTCCTTGGATCTTTGCATCCCTTTTAGGAAGCCCCTCTAAGATAATATTTTCAATAAAAATCATGATTTGTTTTATTTCTTCCTTATTTTCATTCATATTCTTTTCCATTTCTCTTTTAGGTTTTTCTTGAGAACCTGAGAAAACCACCTTTTTCAACATACTACCATCTATTTCATTAACTTTCTTCTATAATTGAGATAACCTAAATTCTAAGCCTTCACTTTCATCATAGTCAAGGATAGGACTATAATAGATTTAATTGGTGTTGTAGTTTTCTTTGGAGGCATTTTGGAAAATAATAATAGCCCTCCTCTTTATTACAACAAAAAAATTGGATCTTCTAATGAATACTTAAGTCACTAGTAAGTTACATACCATAACTTGGAGAATATCATAATGACTGAAGCTTTATTGATATATATCTAAGACTTGAGTCCTTCTGGATATGAAAACTTCTTCTAAAATAATATGATATGTAATTTCTACAACTCCACAAGTGTGAATTGAATCCGATGTGCCAACTGAAAGTTACAATAGTTTTCCCAAGACTTTTTGATATTTTTGGCCTCTTCTCATGAGAAAACTTGTATAGCGTGTCGTGTGTCCAATTATTAAAATATAATTTGGAACCTATACCTGAGGTAATTTTATATGTCTCATAAAAATATCAAATATTTCATAGTTTAAAAATTTCCAAACAAAAAGATATAACAAAAATACCAAGTTGACCTGTTTAAAATGTATTTTTTGATTGTTCACAAACCTTAACTTCCATAGGCTATAAGTCCCAAAGTATAGAAAACAAAATTATATAAATGGAACTAGATATTCCCCAAGATGTATCCTTACTATGGTCCAATTTTCACTTTATGAAGCCTTGCAAAAAATAACTAATAAAATAAATAAATAAATAAACAAAAATAAAACAAAAATAAATTTAATAAATTATAGCACAAATGCCAAATTGACTTGTTTGAGACTGAATTCTGGAACATATAAAAACCCTAACTTCCTTGGATCATATCTCCAAAATATAAAAAACCAAAATATGTAGCATGGACCATATGTTCAACACTATTTCACCTCAATATGGTCCAAGTCTTATGGTATGAAGGCTCACAAAAAAACATCATAGCAAAAATTTTAAGCTAACTTGTTTGAGATAGAATTTATGAGCATTAAGAAATCATAACTTTTGTGGACCATATATTTTAAAATATAGCGAACCCAAATTTTAAACTTGAACCAAATATTACTTGGGATTTCTTCTCAATCTTCTCCAAGTTTCATCATCTAAAACATCCTAGAAAGAAACTTATAGCAGAAATTCCATGATAATTTGTTCAAAGCAACAAAACCCTAAGATCAAGAACTCTGCTAACAAATGTTATGATCCTTTCCAAGAAATAAATAATTGTAGTTCACTTCAAGGGGAAAACCTCCTTTTACAATAAATACAATGAACAAGACAACATTTTCATCTTATTATTAGGTCTCCCTAGTGTGTATATATGAAAAAAGGATGCAATTATATAAAATGGGACCACGAGGGCTCTAACCTACATAACAATATAACTATAGAAATGTACTCACTCACTATTTATGGCTTAATAAGGGTTTTTTGGGTTAACATGGGGCTTATATAGGGCTTAATCAGAGGTGTCCAAGGCAACAAATTCTCTATGGAAAACAAAAGAGCATGCATATGAAGAAGAGGATTCCCATGTTAGGGTTCAGTTGAACTTGAGACAACTAATGTCCAAGAAACCCATGAAGTAAACCACCCGATAACTAAGAAGAATACGAAAGGCCACACCATCTTAATTGGTAAGTTTCAACCTCTATTCTAAACTAAACATTTAGGATACAAAATGACTTAAGTAAAAAACATAGGAATTTGAAAATGTCTTAAACATCCCTTTATGAAGAATTGAGTATAGTGAGGAAAAATCGAAAAATTTTGAAGCCCAAAGTGGCATGGATGCACTAGTCCATCCCATTGAGTAATTTGGATGAGAGGAGGAAAAACATGGGAATTCCCTCCAACATTGTGGAAAAATATAAAATCCAAACCTCTTATGAGATGAGTGATGGGAATAACATTGAGAACACAATGGAGGAAAAAAATAGAGGTATTGACATATGAGAAATTGATTCATGTAGATGATGGGGATATATATGATATTTTTTAAGCAAGAGAGATAGAACGTAATGTATAATATGTAGAGGTAGAAGAGATAGAACAAATAATAATTAGAAGCAATAGAGGAACCTGAATCAAGAGAGAAATTAGAAGAGCAAGCATTTAGATTAGATTGTCAAACTTAAAAAGAGAAGAAGATATAGTTAGAATATGACTATTATGAACTTTGCGCCTTAAACATGGTAAGAAACCAATAATTGTAGTCCTCTATGAGGAAAAAAATCTCCTTTTACAATGAATACAATGTAGAAGTTGATATTTGATGATCGTAAGACTCCTTAGTATAAAAATAAGAGAAAAAGGGTATAATTAGAATCAAATGGGACCATGAAAGGCTCTAGCCTACATAAAAATATAACAATAGAAATGTAATAACTGAATATATAGGGCTTTATTAGGGGTTTTAGGGTTAACATGGGGTTTATATATGACTTAACATGCCCCTCCCCTTCAAAAAATTGTTGTCCTCAACACTTGAGTAGTTTTGGGTGTTTCTACATGAACATATCATCTTCCCATGCCACTTCTTCCATTGGCAGGTTCTTCCACCTAATGAGGTACTCAATAAGTGCTCAATTTATCAGCTACTTAGTCCTTATTCCAAAATTATTTTTGGTTCTAGTATTATTTTCACTTCTTAATTAATATCTAGTAAAATAGTTTGGACTGGGATCTTGTCATCGATTACCTTGAAACATGGAAGATTGGATGTACACATGAAGATGGAGGCAACTAAAATTTGTAAGTCATACTGCCAATCTTGTGCAACACCTTATAAGGGACATAATACCTTGGTGCTAATTTATTTGCCTTCTTATGTTGCTTGAGGGATGTATGTTTATATGGTTGTATTATCACAAATATGCAATCCCCCATTATAAATTCCCTTTCACTGTGATATTGATATTCTTGTTGTTTCATCCTATTTTGTCTCATAACCTTCTTGTTGTTTCATCCTATTTTGTCTCATAACCAAGTTGTCCTTTAATAGTTTAAGAACCTCTTTTTGGTGTCATATGTAGTCCTCTACTACTTGAGCCTTTATAGTACCTTTCAAGGGTGATGTGATGGATGGAATATTGTATCTATAAAATTCCATAAATGGTGGAAATTTTGATGAGGTGTGGAAGGATTTTATATAATTAATATTACATAATAATATATAATCGAAATACCATCTAAGAATTAAACATATAATATAACAAGTGATACCTAGTAGCGTCGCTTAGTTTAAATATAGCTAATTCGAGTATGAACTACTAACAACGCCTGGGATGAACAATTAAAGCCTTCATAAAAAAATGGAAATGAAAGTGAAAATGTTGTTCTAAAATTTTGCTTTTTGGTGAGCACCCTACCTCATTGTTTGTAATTAAGCTTTATAAATTTTATTTTTTTGCCAATGTTTGGTTCAAATTGATATGGAGAAACTTAGTTTCAACTCAATGAGATGTCAGTTCCAAGAAACTTGTTTTGCACAACCAATTGTCTCCTACAAAGTTCATTGGAATTGAACATGATTGATATAGAGTTGAATGCAATTTTGTTTGAGGCAGTGAAGGCATGGGAATATGAAACAAAACTTTCATTGTTATCACTCAAATGGTGTCTCTTTCTTTTGTAGAGCAAAATTGAGTTGAGATGATCTATAATTTGTGATTTAGTATTAAATTAATCTTTAAATTAAATTGTAAAGACATTTTAATTGATATTTATAAATAATTCGTTAATTACATTGTTTTACTACTAATATTAACAACTTTAAATTATAACTAGCACACTTATATTAAATTAAATCACTAGTACATTATAGTAGATATCAAAACACCTAGTTTCTAATCCCAAATACTTCAGTTCCTAAAAAATTATTAGTTGAAAATAAATTATTAAAATCTTTAAAAAAAAAGTAAAATAAAATACTTCATTAGCATCCTTTTCAAACTCTTTCTAAATATTATACATTTGTCTATGATTTCTGATTTGATACTAAATTGATTGAATTTTACAATCACTTTGAATAAAACCAGGAATAAAGTTGTATTATCTTTGATTTGAGGAAAGAACATAAAACAATTTTAACAAACCAAATGTAACAGATGAGAAATTAAAGACTAACTTCCCAATAAATGTCGAATAATCTCTAGCAACTTGAAACAGAAAATGGAACTTCAAAGTGGATCCTGGTAATATCCTAACTGGAGTTTCAATTTCTTTGACCCACCAGAACATTAGACATTAGATAACAGACACACTAAAGTTAATTTAATATATTATATATATATATTATATATAATATATATATATATAATATATATATTATATATATATATAATATTATATATAATATTATATTGAATTCAGGAAGGGATTTAATTCTCTTGAATTCTTGAATTCATTTCTTGTTATAGATCAATTTCTTGAATTTTATTATTACTTGGAAATAGTTACCTAAAAGGTATGCTTAAATAAAACAAATTCAACAAAGCTAGGAAAAATACTAAAAATATGTAACTATACATTAATAAAATTTTCTTAATAACATTAAGAAATAAATGCTTACAATATTGTAAAAGCTAACTAATAATAGTTATTAATTATAAAAGCTATGTGTAATTAAGAAACAAAATTATGATTAATGTAATTGGAATTGAAAATAGAAAAAAATAAAAAGTCAAATTACAAAGAAAAATAGGAAAAAAGTTATTGGGAATTTTTTTTTTAATGATTTTTCTCTTTAAAATTTTCATTTAAAAAACCATTAAAAAAAAAGACAAAAAAATTCAAGTCAAAATAAAAAGTAATTAAAAAAATCAGTGATTAAATTTTTTTTTTCTTTAAAATTTGTCATCTTAAATTGAAAATGTGAAAAAAACTATAATTCATGAAAATGGAAATAATAGAAAAATGAAGAAAAGAAATCAGAAAGTTAAATAAAAAAAAAATAAAACTAAAAACAAAAAAATAGTAACTAATAAAAATGGAAGTTATTAAACATCCTAAAATAAGCCCTCAACCAATCACGTTACAAATAAATAAATTCAAATAATAACAAAAAATAATTCATAAATTCAAATAATAACAAAAAATGAATTCTCAATCTTAAACTATAGATAAGTAACATAAATTTTTAGTTAAAAATAAATTAATAAATAATCAAAAGAAAAACTAAAGACATAATACCATACCTACCACACTTATAATCGAACAAAAAAAATTAAATACATAATACCATACCATACCTACAACAATACATAATATATTATAATCGTTTTTAGGGAAACGAATTCATGTCTATTAACCCCGCTTTTATTTCATGTTTTTAGTCAAACTTCTATGTTTTTAGTGAAAAATGGGAATGATTGAAATATTTATAAGCGGTTATATACCACACATTGTGGATGGATAGGAAAGCTTCTATGTTGTTGTTTTATGAAATTAGATGTTTCCTCAAGATTTCAGTGGAGTATTTTGTAAGTGTGATTTTTTAGAGTTTTTAGCAGATTTTTTCTTAGAATATGATAAAAATATTTTTTTGGCTAAATTTTCATTTGTGTTGTTTAAACTGGTTTTTACTGTATATAGATTTATCAACTTAAAAAACTTTAAAACATTTCAATTATAAAAAAAAATATTTATTAAACTTGTAACTTCAATAAATTCCTATTTGATTCTAGGCAAATTAAATCTGAAAATAAATTAAATTTCTTTCCTAAAAAAATTAGACTTAAAAACTACTCGAAAATTAAATAATTTTATATTTATATAATAGAGTGTGTACTCTTATATTATTAAAAAATATATATACTTTTAATTGATATTTTTTCCTTAATTTAAAATTTTAAGTGATGCAATACGTTGTGTATCAATAAATTGAATTATGTGTATTTATTATTTGAATTTTGAATAAATAAGTTGGATGGCATGGAAACTTGTTATTTGAATTGTGAATAGAGTGTAATTGATAGATGAATTGACATGAGCATTTTATTTAAAATTATAAGTGATGAATAAGGTGTGTATCAATAAATTTAATTATGTGTATTTATCATTTGAATTTTGAATATATAAGTTGGATGGTAGGAATAAGTTGGATGGCAGGAATACCCGTTATTTGAATTATAAATAGAGTGTAATTGATAGATGAATTGATATGAGCATTTCATTTTATATTTCAAGTAAAATACTTTATTTTTCTAAAAGTGTTTTTCTATTTTATTTTAAAAATAATTTGAGTATTTTTTTAAGTATTATTATAGTTAATTATTAAGTTTTTATTCACTATTTATAATGTGAAAAATAGGTATTTTTAATTTAAGTAACGTTAATTCATTCTTAAAGGATAATATTACTCTTTAAATTTGATTGGTTCTTGTATAGTTGATTTTGATAGTGCACTTTTGTTTTGAGACTTATTTTAGACCTCAAAATTCTCCTAATGCAATTTATAGTATGTTCATCTGCAATCATTACTTGAAATTCTAGTGTTGGATATACAAAGCAATTATAATATTTTGTCATTTTTTCATTGATGAAGTTATGGGAATGTTGACAAGGAAAATTGTCTCGCTAAAAGTTACGGGGTCTCCCTAGTGTTAAGTCTCAAATAAACCTCACATTGTTTGGGATAGGAGCCACATCCAGTATGTGGGCCTCACAGCCACCATGTGTGTTTTACTCCTGACTATAAAATGTAGATATGTTAGAGTAAGGGTGTTGTAATCTAGCGAATAGTGCACATTATTACCAGTAGACAAGCACAAGTAAACATACAGAAAGCATGAAAGAGACAAGATACAACAATGAGAATATAACCAAGTTGCATATATGTATTATGTATTATATTTGGAATCATTGTTACATTCATACCGATGGGTATATATAGAAAGATAAGACAGTTACAAGAGTCTTACTGCCGAATTAACCACACTTTCTATTCTAACACTAGTTATCTCTTTGTCGTATTACAATCTATTTACATTGAGTCTAGTCGGCTAGGCCATTTAGCCTTTTTCATAGTTGACTAGTCGGTCAACCTGACTAACTCCTTCAAAATCTCACCCACCCTTAATGCCTTCTTTGTCCCGAAGAAGGGGGGGAGTTGCAAAAAAAAAGAAAACAAGATAAAAAGACAAAATCAAGTTTTTACATCAACATTTCTTTATTACAAGTAAAATAAAGATCAAGTTCAAACAAGTGGTGGATCAGAGCCTAGTGCTTCTATTACTACGGTCAGCATGTCTAAGGTTGGCTCGAACAACTAGTTCATTGTTTGGCCAACCTCTTTCGCATGAGACTTTTGTTCTGAGACAGCAACAAATGTAGAAACACTAAGTGCATAAAATTGATGGGTAGGTCATGGTGGATGTGGAGAAGCAGAACGTTCTCACGTTATTGGAGTTGTGCCACAAAAAGCGGTCTGATAGATCACTAGATCCAACATCTACAAATTTTCATCGAAGATCGACTATTCTCGAATTGCTACTCGAGCTTTTACGTTCGACTCTATAAGGTCAGACAAGTATTGTACATTGTCTTCTACTACTACAAAATATGCTATCCTCTGATTGAATGGTATGGTTTTCTCAATATTCTCCACCTATTGTAGGACTTGTTGTAGGAACTGAGAGCCATTTGAAACTTCATGTTGGGAGCTATTTCCTTCACGCAACCAATAACGATGTTATCGTAGGATCTCTGCATAATTTACCCTCTCTTGTTCTAGTTGAGCATTTATTGATTGTTGAGCTCCAGAGTTTGAATTATACCTGGTCGAGAGGTTCTTAACAAGCGTTTCTTAAACCCTTATCTTTGAATGAACAATAGCCAAATAGGAGGGCTAATTTTTCAGAGTAGTTGTGAGTAGCTCCTTTGTCAAGCGTAGCTTCCAATGTCTATTTTGCTGCTAAAAAATCATCGCGAGCCTTATGCAAAGCTTAAGTAAAACTATGATTAGCAATAAGTGTAGGTCGGGACTGTAATTCTGACACCTATGCAGTGAGTTGGGCGTTCTAGTCAATTAACTTCTCTACCAACTATTGAACAGAAATGAGATGATCATCATTCTTGGTTCGAGTGGGAATTTTTAATTTTTCTACTGCCTAGTTTTGGCACTTCAGCCAGGTCTCCCTTTATTATTCCTAAAGGTTTTGAAGCTTATCAATGTCTTTCTTTATTTTCTAGAGTTATTTCTTGGCAACTTTGACAGATCGGTCCATAGCCAGAACTAGTTGTCTATCACTAACACGATTGATCTCAGCATACTTAATAGTGATATCGACAATATTCTTCTTGTTCTTGGCTATTGAAGTGGTTGTTGTCTTCGAATTTGGATATCCTTGGGTAGTCGGGATAGGTATAGTACCTAGATTAATTATAGGTGTTGTATTAACGCCAAGTACTCATCCTACATCTCGTCATTGTGATGTGGTTGAACCATGGTTTGTCTGCTAGTTGAGCTCTCTGATGGTTTCATCCAACTAAGTTCATTTCGACGATTTATCTTTAGAAGTAAGACCCGAGTTGTTTTGGACATTCGAGTGGTTATCCTCCGACTGGTTTACTTCCAACTGGGACTTCTCTTTCTAAGTGTGATCTGATTGACCTTGTTTTGTTTTTTTATTTCTACTTTTTCCTCATCAGACTACTTTTCTCCTGACAGTTCTGCATTAGAATTCTCTTTGTCATTTTCTTCTTTATCAAACTTTTGTATGGCAGACTACTCTTTCTCAGACTACTCTCCACCTGACTGCTCCTTATCAGACTATTCTTGGTCAAAGTGGTTGATTTATTCATCAACTGGGGTCGGGGAATTAACTGGGGTATCCTTGGTTAAGTCAATCTTAGTAACTATGGAAGACTTATTTTTTTTCTTTTTTAGCTGAGAAGATGATTGAACGTCCGCTTGTCGTTTTGAAGGACTTCGTCTATTTTTTTCTCAATATTATTAGCAAGTAAGTCTTTCGCACTTTATACAACATTGTGAATATGTGTTATGATGGGCAAAGTTCTTGGCTTATAAGGCTTCTTGATAGTAGTTTTCTCAAGTTCTAGATCTTTAAGAACTACATCCAACTTATATTGCTTCACTGGATCAGTCAATATAAGATTTTTAATTATTTTTTGCCACTAGGATGGTTTAATTTTAGAAGGGGTAGACTTAGGAATTGCAAACTCTTTGTGAATAGACTTGTGTGAGGCTTTAGGTAAGGGTATGGATAGATCAACTTTAGAAGGTTGCGAATATATGCGAATATAGACTAGCCTGAAATTCCTCCTTGACTTCAACATCTTTTAGGGGTGTAACGATGTCATGGTTCGGTTTGAATACGGCGAGTGGAATGACATATTTGGTATTAGACTAACAGGTTAACTCATCAAATATTTGTTCTATTTTGGGTTGCTAGGGGAGTTCCTATGGGTCTACCTTGGGGAAACTATTATACTAGAATTTAGTGTAATCTAGGCCTAATTGAATATGAGAGAAGGGAGGTAGGGCACGATGAAAATGTTGAGGCACTTGCCATTTATCAGAAATATTATTAATATTCAATAGCCAATTCCTAAAAATTTCATTAGGCCCTATCGACTAAGGTTCCCCTAACCAAGTATTGAAAAAAAAATTTGAAATTATTCATCAGAAGTAAATATTTCTTTGTAAATTCGGCTTCCCCAACTGGTGGGTTTGACTTCATAGTGATCCATATCAACAAACAAGGGAAATGAATAGCCTTACCAGAATTCTGGAAATATTGACAATTAACTTTAATTAGGTTGGCCACATAATCTTCCAAATTAATGAGCTCCATAAGTTTCTATTTCGTTGATAGCTCCGATCATGGTGAGCTTAACAACCGAGGCTTGACTTACAGAAGTCATACACAAAGAAAAAATCATGCATATCCATCTTGCCAAAGGGTCTTGAACTTGGCTGATCACCAGACCTCTTTAATTTTTCCTGGAGGCCCCTCCAACAAGTTTCGTAAGCCAATGGGTCACGTCGGTCATGGTTGGTACCTTAGGTCCTTTGTAGGGGAGTTTGGTGATCCAATGGATGGTAGTGTCAAGAATGGAATGCAGTTGGTCAAGCCACAATTTTTCATTGTGGCATCTTCTCACTAGATACTTGCCAGGTTCTTCCTTCATCCCTTGAAGATATGCAATCAACGGGGCCCCTTGAATTTCTCTTATTCTAGCTTTCTCGAGGTAATCCATCTAAGGATTCCACTGATTTTCTATCTTGGCCCACTTGTGATAAGCATAAAAATTCTTTTCCACATGGGTTCTTCGACATTCGCCTAGTGATATTATGCATATGAACTTCAAGCTTTGTTTTACCAGCATGATCGAATTGAGCTTTGGTTTTAGGTTCAACTGTCACTTCTTCTTCCTCTGATCTGACCTTGTGTTTTGTCATGGAAAATTATTCACGAAATTGTTCTATTCACATACAATCAAGCAGCTCTGAATTGGATATTACAGGACTTGGAATGTCCGGGATATCATCCAAGTCACAGGGAAAGTTGCTCGAAACTTCTGACAATATTTTGATAAATTTGGAGCATTCCTCTATTTTTATAGAGGTGTTGTTAAATGCACCATAATTTTCATTTTCTTGTGTTACCTCAAGACATCTCTTTAATTTTCTTGTAATCTGCTAATTATTATCTCGTGTGTGCATGGAATCAACTCACCACCTTTCTGGTGAAGTGGGCAATAAATGTTGGGAATCTTGAAATGACCTCTGCAGAATATCTGATGGTGATGATATGTGTGAGGCATGGGACGTGTTAGAGGATGACAATCATACTTGATTGCCTTGATTTTTAAACCTTCCTTTTTGTCTTTTGTATGTTTCCTAGTCACCGTCAAGCACGATTTTTTCCTACGGGGCTGGGTTTCCGAACTAGTCTTTGGAAAGTAGTCGTCTTTCCCTTATATGCTTAGTGATCTATGGAATCATACTCTACAAGTCAGGTCAATCATTTGTGGCCCTAGAGGTATAGATTAGCTCTTCTGTCTATGGTTTTCATTTTTATCATCTTGATGTTGGTGTCACTCTAAACTCTACTTTTCTCTTAACAAGTTACGAAGGTCGACTCCGCGCTCCATTGATGTTTCTTGGTCTAGTTATATGATTATACTTGGGATGGTTTTTTATTGATATGTCGATCATTATATCGGCTACACTTATAACTACTTTCTATTAATGTTAGGGATTTAGAATAAGTTAAAGAAAAACAAAAAATAACAAACATAATAATTAATGATTCATTTTATTTATTTATTAAATAGTTACTTTTTTTACATTTTGGTTGGCTAGCTATTAATAAATTACAGTTAACCTATGCTAGCTATTATTTATGTAATGTATTTTTTAAGACGGGCACCGTTAACAAGTGACTTGAAATGGTGGCCTTGCAGTGTTCTTAGCTAAACTTCTCTTAACAGTTGGATATCTTCAATAACAAATGGGCTAACCCATGCAACTTCAAGTTTTTTTGGTTTGCCTTTCACTCGGTTGTCGTATAGCAGTACTAAATTTTCGACTTGGAAATGTTTAGATTATAGGTTATGATCATGCCATGCTTTTTTTATCCTTACTAATTTTTTGATGATCCAATGCATATATTCAATCTTCTTCCAGTTGATGTAGTTGTCAGAGATGTTGTGCCCATAGTTTGGTATTAAATTGAAGTATGGTTGACATGGCCTCCGCATTTGTTGAATAATGAAATGGTATGACTACTTCCTATCTGAAATTTTTTTTAAAGGGTGTTGGCCCCGCCGACTACTTATAAGTTGTGTGATAAACCCATAATACTACTAGAATTTTGTCATCCCAATCATCCTTGTCTATGTTGCATGTTTTCAATTATGATTTATGAATTTTTTTATTAAAATATTCAACTGTGACATTTGCCTGGGGGTGGTATGCAGTAGTTTTTCTATGTTCAATCATGAAGTTTTTCATAAGTACTTCAATTGTGCTATTAACAAAGTGTGTTCCTTTGTTTCTTATGAGGACTAGAGGGTAGCCAAAACGCATCACTATATCTCATATATAAATTTGGCTACAACTTCCATAGTGCATGATACTACCAGTTCTGCTTCTGCCCATTTCGTTACATACTCAAATGCAGTGATGATGTACTTCATCCCTGTTCGCTTTTCTCTGTTAGGGAATGGACCAATAAAGTCGATCCCCCATATTTCGAATGGTAGGGATGGAATTATAGAATGAAACGAAATTTGATGTTTCAGAAGTGGTTGACTGGTTCTCTGGCATATGTCACATTTTTGTACTTGTTGACGGAAATCATGAAATATGGTTGGCCACCACAATCCAGCTTGCATTATTTTGTGGGCAGTTGTGTCTCC
>APFE030057088.1:0-12819 GCA_000404065.3 Pinus taeda
TGCATATCTAAATGTGAAGGTTTGAACTTCATTTGGGAATCACGAAGAAGGATTTATGCCCTCTCTAACCAGCTACAATAACACTTGTTAGCACTTGTATTCCTCAACCATTCATTAACTTATAAAAAACATATCAAGAGCCATACGTAGAGTACATCATATAACCAACATATAACTTAACATATAAACCAGAATATAAAGTTACCATGGAAATTAAGCCATAATTCCGTCATGATAGCCAACATAAATTCTCATAGACTATGATTGGAAAATAGCTCTTATTAACATATGAAAATGGAAACCAAGTTAGGGACTTCCACATACAACCCAACCATAGATAGGGTTGAACCAAATCTCTCTTTCATTCAATCACCCCATGCCATATTCCAAGTACAAATGTGGGAGCTCATGCGTTAAACCAAAAAAAACCAAACTAAGGCTTCTAGAGGCGAAACCACCTCAACCCTCTGCTGCAATGATTCCACTTCTAAAAACCATAAATTAGTAACATCAACTTGATTGGTCTTTACCTAAGTTTTCCAAGGCTCCAAGAACTAGTAACTCAACCCAAAATCTTCCAGACATCGAGAGTGTTTGTTCCAACCACAACTTGAGGAACTAGTAACTCAACCCAGCAACGGTTCCAAAGCATTTGTTCCAACCTACAGCTCTAGGAACTAGTAACTCAACCGAAGTTCTTCTAGGGCTTCTAGATCATTTGTTTTGTTAAACACACATGGGCGGCAAGATAAATATGAAAGATAAAACATGAGAGTACAATTTTTATTAACAAATGATTTACATTTATAGTACATCTTGTGACCATTGGGTTTCCCATCTCAAGGTATCTCGGACTCCTTTTGTCCATTCAGCTTCCACACTAACCCATTGAGGATTAGGTATCCAACATTCCCCCCCTTAATCCGAAGGGTTATGTATGAGTCCAAGAAGAGAGATGTAATACAAAATGTGCAAAAATGCATGGCAGCACTAGGCTGAATGTGCTCTCTGAAATGTTGGTATAAAGGGCGGTGGTTTAAGGATGACGACCAACACTGGAACGCTTAGTGCAATTCCTGGAACTCTTCCAAAACTCGCAAGAAGCTGACATCTTCTGCTAGAGGAAGTGCTCCTATTTTTTTGAAGAGGGAAACCTTCAACAAATAAAGGGAGGTCTCACCTCGCATAAAAGGGAGAACTTCAACCTGAAAAGGGAAGTCTCAACTTGTGATAGTTTAAGGATGACCAACAACTCTGGAATTCTTAATGTAATTCCTGGAACTATTCTAAAAACTGGCAAGAAGTTGGAGTCTTCTGCTAGAGGAAGTGTCCCAGATTACCAACTGGAGGCGTGCTTAGGGGAATATTTGTTTTTGGCTACAACTCTGAAACTGGTGTGGCAGGTTGTCGCTCAGGTTCGCTTGATGTGACTTTGAAGCTTGTATATGACCATCATTTCCCCCCCTGTTAGATACAAGGTGAGATGATGGAGAAAACTCAACTGCAAGACTGTTCAATACTTCTGGAAGAAGTTCTGACATGTGATTGGAATATCTTCTTGGTTGTTGATACCCATTGCCAAGAAGCGATCCATCCAAGATGAATCTTTGTTCTTGCAAGACGTTTGTCTCTGAAGCATCTGTGTGAATAATGGGTGGCTTTATGATAGTGCTTACATGGATGAACATCAAAACTGTGATCTTTCAAATGGCCAACTCAGTCACGGTGTTGGCATTTCACAATCTGTTGTTGTTGTTGTGGAAGATGGGCAGAGTCTGGAACAGCTGAAACTGAACTGTCACGAGGAGCAGGTGAACTGTCATGAATGAATCCAACAATCTGAAACTGAATGGGCTTTGAGTAGTTTAGAATATGAAAGGACAAGTCCTTCTCATATCCAAGACCGGTTCTGTGCTTGTTGTGGACAAGTTGTTCCCAAGGTCTGATGATGGGCTTGGGAAGTCTAGACTGAGTTTCTGCATTTACATGTACAACTGCTTCTTTATTGGGTATTAAATCTGAACCAACTGTAACATTATTATCTTGTTGTGTATGGGAGTCTATTTCAATCTTCTGAACAGGAACAAGTTCAGAATGATGACTCCACTGCTATAATTCTTCCTGCTATAGCTTTGTCTCAAGCTACAAAAACTCAATATTCTCTTATGCATTTTGTAGATAGACCTAAATGTCCGTGAGAGAAAATTTTCCGACTTTTAATGTATCATGAGTAGTAGACAATATGAGAGTTTTGAGGAACTCTAATACTTCATTGATTCTAGCCATTTTTTCTTTAATTTCAGAATTACACCTTAAAAACGATCACTACTACTACTCAATACAGAAAAGTAATACCCACTCGCAGTACTCAACAATATCCTTTATAAATGTTAGCAAATGATAAATGTGCAACCAACAAGCACCAATTACAATCCATTACATAAAAATAAGAGTTTACTCATGACCATCATTATGTTCTGACAATACAACCGACAAAACTTTTCTCCATAAAAGATTGTAATCAGCCCACCAAACTCTTTATGCAGCAATCGAATCAAGTAATCAATGCACTATATATATAGATTGTGTTTGTATCTCTTCGACCTCCAAATCTACAGGTTGCTTGTATTTTGCATGACACACAAGAGCAACAAAATTATGTTAATTGGAAATACTGCAAGTATACAAACTTTGAGCCTTCTGCAATGTCTTGAAGCATACCAGGAAGCAACTTAAGTATTCAACACTAATTCTTTCTTTCCCAAAATTTGCAAGGAACCAACAAACTGGACAATGCAAATTTATTGAAAATTTTTATATCTCAACACCTGCTGCAAATAAAATTGCCAAAGTACCAGTATGTGTTCCTATTGGAAAATCCTTTTATATGCTGACTTCACTCTTTGAATGCCATAATTTTGTTCAAACTCAAAAAACCATACCATGTTACTTCTTTCTCCCAGTTCGAACTCAATAGTGAAAAACTTGGCCTGTGAGGAAGGGAATTTATTCTTCTTTGGATTTGAAGCCTGCAACATTAATGGTCCCTATTTTTATACACAAGACTTCCAAATTTGTCCATGGCCATCACCTATAAGAAATATTTATGAAAAACAAAACATGAGTTGAATAAAATCAACTCATAACATTTTTTTTTTTTGATATGGAACCTAATATTTGATGATAGCCATTAGTATAGATACATATAGCAGTTATAGCTCATGACAACTCCATGCTTAGCTTGAGAAATACACTGCCCATAAATGGAAGCACAAGTCCACACTATATGACAGTGGGTGTTTTAACACCCAAGCCACTTCAACTCTGAATTGTGGTAATATGCAGGCATAGCGAGAAACAAAATGTGTCCCCTTGAGAACAATACTTCACCTCCTATAAACCATATGCTCTAGTCTTTGAGTGATACACAACCCAAGAAGAAAATGTAACTCGGCCCACAATGAAACTAGCTTGAAACTTTCACTAGGTATTCAAACTATCTCCTAAATGAGGGAAACGATTGTTAGTTCCTTCAATAAGCCACTAAAAGGGAAAGAAATCTACTTTATCAGTTGCCTGGGCAGTGCCACCAGTAGAGTTTCAAGACATACAACGCACCATCATACAAGTGAAGACCCTGCTCTTTAACAACAATTCACCCTTGCTTGCCGCCGAGGAAGGAGTTGCTAACTAAAATTTTATTGCACAAGTGCATGCTAAGGGAAAAACTAAGCTTTTTCAAACTGAAGCAGATTGTAACCACATGTTGTTACATAGACTTGATGTCTCGTTACCTATGCAATCAGAACAACCCATTTTGATGCCTGTTGACAAGACCTAGGAAAGATAATAGATATGGAACATGTACTACTTCAGAACCTTCTACTTGTGCATTACCTCCAGTCACCAGTGCCTGTCTCAAAATTTACTCTACTGAAAATGCTTACTAGAGCAGCAACTAGGTATAAGTAGGAGGGATAATAAATAAAAGAATAGAGACAGATTTAAACAAGAATCAAGAGCCTTAAGCTCGACTGATAACAAGCTCTTCAAGGAACATCCAATGCCACATATCAACTGCAAGTATACAATAGCTTATGACCAAGATCTAATACTGGGGTACAGAACAAGGTGTTTCAGAGGAGAGAATTCTATAAAGAACGTATGAGCTCTTGAAGAACCACTAACATGATGTGACAATGACCAACATTCAACTATATCTACGTCCAAATACCAATTGAAAGTGTCAGCGTATAAATATATCTGCGTCCAGGTGAAAAAACAGTCCTAGAAATCCGCTTATGGCAGATTCCAGCCAACCCAAATGAACTTGGTGACCCAAAATAAAATTGTAGTGAAGCAAAATCTCGCATGAGCAATAAAGAGAGTCAAATCGGAAAAAGGAGGAGCCGCGGTTCTAATCGGCAAGAGCTTGTTGCAAAATGCATCGAGGCAGGAGTCGCAGATGCCACATCCGTTACATCGATGGGGTTGAAAGCGAGGTATTCGCTTTAGGTCCCGTGTTGGAGTGGAAGGCTTAAGGCTGGAAGTGTACGCATATCAAGCATTGACATTGATAATGAAACGCGGGTCCTCTAAAGGCAGCTTGGGCACCAGCAAGTCCACCACCAATACCCCCCATTCAATCAAATATTCCCATCAATGTTTCATTTGCATTCGTTTGCAGTGAAATTGGTAGCTTCAACAAAGGAGTAGGAATGGCGCATATGTCAAGGTAAGGGAATCAGAGACTCAACGCATAAATAAAAGTGGCGTCAGAGGATCGGTATGTCTCTGCCACTGCCGAGGGGATTAGCGAGTAATCAGAATAGCTACCATGTCAGAATAGCCAATCAGAAAACAGATCACTGAAACCAACGTATACCAAGCAGCGCTTTGTATGAAATGTTTATAGAGAGCCAGAGAGCACATGTAATGCAGCGTTCAGACCTGGCAGCGACTGTGGAGGGGGCAGGACTTTATATATGGAATATGGCAGACAAAGGGCACAGGTAATGTAGAAGAGAGTCTTAAAATAGCCAGAGTCAGATGCAGCGTATAAAGTGCCAGGTAGGAGAGGCAGCAGATTTCTGGCAAACAATGAATTAATGGAGAGCTACAGGTAATGGGTAGAACTAGCAGGTTTGCACACAATAAAATGCTTTATAAGGTGGCAATTCTGCTCAATTCTGATTAGGAGAAAGACAGAACTGACATAAATATAGAGACCAAAAAATAAGTGGCTCAAATTGGAGCAGGACCAACAAAGATAAATATGAAAGATAAAACATGTGAGTACAATTTTTATTAATAAATGATTTACATTTACAGTACATGTTGTGACCGTTGGGTTTCACATCCCAAGGTCTCTTGGACTCCTTTTGTCCATTCGGCTTTCACATTAATCCATTGAGGATTAGGTGTCCAACATGTTCCAACCTACAACCATAGGGACACTCAACACCAATCATAAAAACAAGTGGGAAACTAACAACACCATATCTATCCAGAAAATGGTAAGGCAAGGCTGAAACCACTATCAATCTAGGCAATCTTCCATCTTTCATGCAACTGAAAGCACATAACCAAGGAATCACATGCATGCATCATTCATCCACCAAGGAATCACATGTATGCATCATTCATCCACAAACCAGTAAAGAGATCACATATGCAACCTATTACCTACAGAGAAATAATCCAATTATTTCCTTGCACTTCGTTGCTTTCTGCTACCTTGTTTCTCCAATCCAAGCCAATGCTAGAGTGCTCCAAGGATACTCCAAGAATGCTCTAAGTGTGCAAGTGTATGAAAGCGAGAATGAAAAGAGAGAGTTAAAACTGAATTGACAAAAGTCATCAACTATTTATCTCAAGCCTTGTGATCATTGTTACCTCTATTTTCTTCATTTTCCTTCATTTTTCTTCTAATTTCCCTTGCATGCAAATTAGTGTCTCTTCACCTTCATTTTTTCCTATTTTCCTTTAGTTTCATAAAGGAACGTCAATTAATGTGTCTTTGCCTTTGCCAATGCATTTTCCATTTTTCATAGCCATTAATAAATCACAAGTGATGCCCATTTCAATGTTTTGGCCATCATTTAGCTTGGAATATGTGTTCCATGACCTTGGCCTTATTTTACTACATAGAAAATCAACTAGGGGTTGTTACAAAGAATCAATATTATAAATCTAGTTAAAAGTTGAAGGAGTCAAACTTAACCACTAGTAGGCTATCACGGCATGCCATAATCAAGCGATTAGGAGGAAAAAGGGAGCCATTCTATTTGATTTCATTTTGTTCCATGTATGAGTAAAGTAGCTGAGAGTTAATAAAGAGAGATACAACAAAGATGGTTTATGTAGTAGCTCATGTGTGATAGCTATCACAGCTTTGTGCTTCCAACAACTTGCATTGAGAGAAAGTGATGACATTGTAGCCTCACCTTATAATTCTATTTTCTCTGTAAGGGTTTCCTAGATCATATATTGTGTTGATTTTGGTTTGTGATTTTTGTTTAGATGTTCTATATTCTCCATATTTTGTCTATTATATGCATAAGAATAATACAATAATTAATGAATCTAAGAAGAAATTAAGCCTCGTGGTCTAGGTATCATATTTTCAAATATATATTTCTAGATTTGTTGTGGCCAAATGCCCAATGGAATATCCATATAAGTTTACATGTCACTTGCAAGGATAAGTTTACAATCCTTATTGTTACTAATGTTATCTAGAATCAATTCATTATGCTACCCACTATTAGAGGCTACTTTGTTAGTTCTAGTTTCTTCTCTAAAAGTCTTTCCAATTTCTTTTTATGAATTATAACATCCATCCTTAAGTAATTTGAGGGGATCCATCCTTTTCAAGATATCTTATGATGCTATCCATATGAGAATAGATCCCCAAAGTTGTGAAGTACCCATCTTCTTAAGGAAAAACCATTATAAATAAAATCCATATTGAAGAATTTTCCCAATAAATAGCATTGGTTCAGGTTTCAAATTAGGTCTTTGGGAGGAATGTTATCCTCCCAGCCAAGTTCAGTTCCTACAAGTGACATGTTGAGCTCATATCACATATATTATATAGTTGTTAAAATGATCTAAAACCTTGTCCGAATAATCTAAAACCTTATCCTTGAATAAAATTGATATCTTTACAATATAATATCTTTGACTACAAGTTAAAGCACTAAAAGTTGAAAAATGTAAACTAAAGGTTGAGAAACGAAATACATAATTAATTGCATGGAAAAAAAAAATTGAAATTAACAAAAAGAAAAGATAAAAAATAAAAATATTACTACAATATCTCTCCCCCATTCCCCATTGTACAAAGAAGAAAATGGTCTGTTTTGGCTAAATAATTAAATTCAAATTCATATATCAGAATGTACAAGTACAGTATACTTTTGCCATGCAACCTTCTTCCATGAAAAAAATTGAAAGAAAAGTTATGAACCTATATTCAAATAGCTGAAAGCAAAGCATTTTTGACATATATAACTAAAACAGGTGTTTTTAAGATATACAAACAACCTTGCATATTTATAATTGGTGCAGAATGAAATTCTGTCACTCTGATGTCGTTATGCATTTCTAAGGCATACAAAACAACCTTGCATATTTATAATGTGTGCAGAATGAAATTCTGTCGTTCCGGTATGGTTCTCTAGCTGGAGCTCAAGAGGAACATCCAACGCCACATATCAACTGCAAGTAGACAGTATCCTATGCCAAAGATCTAATACTGGGGTACAGAACAAGGTGTTTCAGAGGAGAGAATTCTATAAAGAACATATGAGCTCTTGAAGAACCACTAACATGATGTGACAACGACCAACGTTCAACTATATCTATGTCCAAATACCAGTTGAAAGTGTCAGCGTTCAAATATATCTGCGTCCAGGTGAAAAAGCAGTCCCAGAAATCCGCTTATGGCAGATTCCAGCCAACCCAAATGAACTTGGTGACCCAAAATAAAATGGTAGTGAAGAAAAATCTCGCATGAGCAATAAAGAGAGTCAAATCGGCAAAAGGAGGAGCCGCAGTTCTAATTGGCAAGAGCTTGCTGCAAAATGCATCGAGGCGGGAGTTGCAGATACGTCGATGGAGTTAAAAGTGAGGTATTCACTTTAGGTCCCGTGCTCGAGTGGAAGGCTTAAGGCTGGAAGCGTATGCATATCAAGCATTGACATTGATAATGAAACGCAGGTCCTCTGAAGGCAGCTTGGGCACGAGCAAGTCCACCACCAATACCCCCCATTCAATCAGATATTCCCATCAATGTTTCATTTGCATTCGTTTGCAGTGAATTTGGTAGCTTCAACAAAGGAGTAGGAATGGCGCATATGTCAAGGTAAGGGAATCAGAGACTCAACGCATAAAGAAAAGCGGCGTCAGAGGACCGATATCTCTCTGCCACTGCCGAGGGGATTAGCGAGTAATCAGAATAGCTACCATGTCAGAATAGCCAATCAGAAAACAGATCACTGACACCAATGTATACCAAGCAGTGCTTTGTATGAAATGTTTATAAAGAGCGAGAGAGCACAGGTAATGTAGCGTTCAGACCTGGCAGCGACTGTGGAGGGGGCAGGACTTTATATATGGAATATGGTAGAGGGCTCAGGTAATGTGGAAGAGAGTCTTGAAATAGCTAGAGTCAGGTGCAGCGTATACAGTGCCAGGTAGGAGAGGCAGCAGATTTCTGGCAAACAATGAATTAATGGAGCGTTACAGGTAATGGGCAGAACTAGCAGGTTTTCAAACAGTAAAACGCTTTATAAGGTGGCAATTCTGCTCAATTCTGATTAGGAGAAAGACAAAACTGACATACATATAGAGACCACAAAATAAGTGGCTCAAATTGGAACAGGACCAACAATCGCCTGCTCTGATACCATGTTAAACATACATGGGCAACAAGATAAATATGAAAGATAAAACATGTGAGTACAATTTTTATTAACAAATGATTTACATTTATAGTACATGTGACCATTGGGTTTCACATCCCAAGGTCTTTGGACTCCTTTTGTCCATTCGGCTTTCACATTAACCCATTGAGGATTAGGTGTCCAACATGTTCCAACCTACAACCATAGGGACACTCAACACCAATCATAAAAACAAGTGGGAAACTAACAACACCATATCTATATAGAAAATGGTAAGGCAAGGCCGAAACCACTATCAATCTATGCAATCTTCCATCTTTCATGCAACTGAAAGCACATAACCAAGGAATCACATGCATGCATCATTCGTCCACAAACCAGTAAAGAGATCACATATGCAACCTATTACCTACAAAGAAATCCAGCTGTAACTGTTGATCCAACTATTTCCTTGCACTCCATTGCTTTCTTCTACCTTGTTTCTCCAATCCAAGCCAATGCTAGAGTGCTCCAAGGATACTCCAAGAATGCTCTAAGTTTGCAAGTGTATGAAAGTGAGAATGAAAGGAGAGAGTTAAAACTGAATTGACAAAAGTCATCAACTATTTATTTGAAGCCTTGTGATCATTGGTACCTCTATTTTCTTCATATTCCTTCATTTTTCTTCTAATTTCCCTTGCATGCAAATTAGTGTCTCTTCACCTTCATTTTCTCCTATTTTCCTTTAGTTTCATAAAGGAATGTCAATTAATGCCTCTTTGCCTTTGCCAATGCATTTTCCATTTTTCATAGCCATTAATAAATCACAAGTGATACCCATTTCAATGTTTTGGCCATCATTTAGCTTGGAATATGTGTTCCATGACCTTGGCCTTATTTTACTACATAGAAAATCAACGAGGGGTTGTTACAAAGAATCAATATTCTAAATCTAGTTAAAAGTTGGAGGAGTCAAACTTAACTACTAGCAGGCTATCACGGCATGCCATAATCAAGCGACTAGGAGGAAAAGGGGATCCATTCTATTTGATTTCGTTTTGTTCCATGGATGAGTAAAGTAGGTGAGAGTTAATAAAGAGAGATACAACAAAGATGGTTTATGTAGTAGATCATGTGTGATAGCTATCACACTTTTGTGCTTCCAACAACTTGCATTGAGAGAAAGTGATGACATTGTAGCCTCACCTTATAATTCTGTTTTCTCCCGTAAGGGTTTCCTAGATCATATATTGTGTTGATTTTGGTTTGTGATTTTTGTTTAGATGTTCTCTATTCTCCATATTTTGTCTATTATATGCATAAGAATAATACAATAATTAATGAATCTACGAAGAAATTAAGCCTCATGGTCTAGGTATCATATTTTCAAATATATCTATCTAAATTTGTTGTGGCCAATTGCCCAATCGAATATACATATAAGTTTACATATCACTTGCAAGGATAAGTTTGCAATCCTTATTGTTACGAATGTTATCTAGAATCTATTCATTATGCTACCCACTATTAGAGGCTACTTTGTTAGTTCTAGTTTCTTCTCTAAAAGTCTTTCCAATTTCTTTTTATGAATTATAACATCCATCCTTAAGTAATTTGAGGTGATCCATCCTTTTCAAGATATCTTATGATGCTATCCATATGAGAATAGATCCCCAAAGTTGTGAAGTACCCATCTTCTTAAGGAAAAACCATTATAAATAAAATCCATATTGAAGAATTTTCCAAATAAATAGCATTGGTTCAGGTTTCAAATTAGGTCTTTGGGAGGAATGTTATCCTCCCCACTCAATTTCAGTTCCTACAACTGACATGTTGAGCTCATATCACATATCTTATATAGTTGTTAAAATGATCTAGAACCTTGTCCAAATAATCTAGAACCTTATCTTTGAATAAAATTGATATCTTTACAATATAATATCTTTGGCTACAAGTTGAAGCACTAAAAGTTGAAAAATGTAAACTAAAAGTTTGAAAAATGAAATACATAATTAGTTACATGGAAAAAAATTGAAATTAACAACAAATAAAAAATAAAAAATAAAAATATTACTACAATATCTCTCCACCATGGTACAAAGAAGAAAATTGTCTGTTTTGGCTGATCTGATTTAGTGCTCTCTGCGCTAGATCTAGACCCCTGTGCAGCCTGTTGTCGTTGCTTTTGTTTGGATCTGGACTTTCGGTTCTGGAACCAGTAGAAGATATTGGCCTCCCTAACGTCTCCGAATTCTTGCAGCTGAGTGGTGATTTTTTTAATTTCCTGTCGTGGAGGGTTCACCTTACCAGAATTGAATATCTCTTCCAAAATCTGAACCTGTTCAGGCTTGGGATTCCATCTCGGCTTTGGATCTGGTGTGCTGCTCTCGTCATGTGATAATGTCCCTGTACATTATTATACCTGTTAAAACACTGTTTTATGGATAGCCCACAGATAGCATTTATATTTTGAGGTGGACATTCATCTAAAAGTACAATTTCTACCTTTAGAATAATCTATGAGGAATGCAGAACCAGGATGGGTTGGGACATAAAATAGATTTTAAAATGGGTTGGGACATAAAATAGATTTTAAAATTTCTGAGGTTGCTGTGAGTAGAAATATTTAAAAAGCTTCCTCCTTTAACAGAATTAATTGGAGAAGGTTTCTAACTAATTAATAGGATTATCATTTAAATCTCAGAATCATGAAAGTTTTGAATTAAGTAATGTGATTTATCATTTAAATTTTTTAATTAAAAATATTGGCCAAATTTTTATGAATGTGATAGATGCATTTAAAAAATCATGAAACCAGTTAAACAACAACACAAATAAAATAACTCCAAATCTATTTCAAACACCAAAACACCAGAAACTCCATCTAAAACTATTTAAATAAATAGAACAGAGTGTGGATTGTCATGGTGCAGCAAAATTGGATCCATTAACAACTTGTCCCATTAATAGAATGGTTTGCAGAGGGTTCATGTTAGTACGCTGATCTGCTTTTTCCAGGCATGCTGATTTGCTTTTTCCAGGCATGACAGAGGGTGATTCCTATTTCCAACCCCATAGAAAAGTTATTGAGGCTGACATGTGTTGGAGATAGCCCTATCTGGTCATCACAACTTTTGTTATATCTGGCTATCTCCTAAGCATGTCAAGTTGCAATAACTTTTCTATGAAGTTAGCAATAAGAATCGACCATGACAGAAGAGCATTCTTAGTCTGGACCTCTCCTACCCTACCATATGGATGGCTGTAGAGATTTTATACAATTTCGAGGAAAGGTTGAGGTGACAAATTCGTAAACTTATTCCAAATATTGAAGTTAAAATTTATTCAAAAATTTGAAAATCCGTGGTTTGGGTAGAAGACTCAACAATCAAATTCTTGGTTTTCCGGTACTATGTCCTAAAAAGTCAAAAAAATACCTCTCAAAGATTAGATTAAAAAAAAAAATCCAGTAAAAGAATAAAAATTAAATTAAAAACAATGACTTACACCTATTTATGGTCCTTGCAGCTTTGGAAAATTTTTTACCATGGAAATTTGTTGCAGTGTATTAAAAAAATTTGACTTACACTATTCATGGTCTTTGCAGCGTTGGAAAATGTTTTACGATGCAAAATTTGTATTTGTTGAGGTGTATTATTTTTGTAGAATTGAGGCTTCTCTCATCCATCATAGTTATAAGAAGAGCTTCCGCTTAAATCACATGAAAAAGACCTTTGTCGTTTCGAACCAACTAGTGTGGTTCATGGTAAGGACAAATGAATTGAGACTTCTGTGATCCATCATAGTTATAAGAAGAGCTTCCGCTTAAATCACATACCTACGTGTTTCGAACCAACTAGTGTGGTTCAACTTATTTTTGTCATACAAAATAAGTTGTCAAAGTAAACTTTTATAACAAAAATTTTAAAAA
>APFE030057091.1:3684-42315 GCA_000404065.3 Pinus taeda
CTCGGAGGGGAGATGGATTGGAGCTCGGAGTTCTTGGTGGGAATCACGAGAAATGTCCCAAGACCGTGGACATCTCTTCACAAAATCAGCAGTGCCACCTCATTGTCTCCTTATCCCCTTTTTCGTTGTCTCTTGCTCCCTTTTTAATGCCAAAACCTGGAATCATAATGCATTAGCCACGTAGATAAAGTGTCTAACCTTCTTCCTACAAACAACATGAATAAACTAAGAAATGCATGCATAAGCAAATAAAGATGAATGGTTTGAGCAAGTAAAATAGGCCAAAATGAGCCCAAATTGTACCAAAATTGGGGCTTATCAATCCGTGGTGGGCAGGATCAAGGGACTTGGCCTAAATTTGGTTTTTGTTCTGTGAGACACACTGTACCAGCTGCAGGAAGGCATAAAAATAGAACTCTGCACCAGGAAGGCCATGTGATTCAGGTAATAAGTGAGCAGAAGATCAACATCGAATAGCTCAGTCTACAGTGGGACAAATTGGTGTCACAGAACCAACAGATCATAAAGACAATTGATGAAGCATACTGATGAGTCCCAGAGTTGTCCATCACTGCAAACCTACCAACAAAGTTGCGGATCCACTATCTAGCAAGTGGAGTCTAAAGTGTGCACAAGGAAACAACACGAGTGCAGCTAGTGTTGAACCTCCAGATAGCTGAGTTGTGGCTGAAGGCGCAGCCTTCCACTCCTTCGAGAGTTAGAGAGCAGTGCATTAGCACGATTCAAACGGGACTGGAGGAAATTGGATGGGCAGTGTAGGATTGTACTGGTATGTTGGACCAATCTTTTAACTTCCTCACATCCTTACAGGAGGACCCCAACATATAGCACCTAGAAACAAAGGCACGTGAACTGCAGGAGTAGTATGATAATGTTAGGGGAACTACACAGATAGTCATCCTCACCCAACGACTGGCAAAGATGCAACAAGCAAGGGCATTGAAAGAGAAGGTGGATGCCACCAAATAGAAAGAATAACTTCTCAAGGCATGCATCCAACCATGGATTGATGAGGCCTTTACCATTACAGACGATATTGAGGGAAAGATCACACATATGTAGGGAATCTATGTGCTAAGTCAAGTAGCTGATCCTCACAAAGAAGCATTGGAAGAGCACATGCAGTAGGTCTAGCAAACCGTAGAACAGTGCACCGTGAACCTGCAAGAAGTACGGGACCCGTTGGAGGGGCTCCTCGCCAAGGTCACCACACTAGCAAAGTGAATTGGGATGAGTCATGATGATTGTGTTGGGGCCCTGTTGGGCATGGAATCCCCCCACAACATGTTTTTGGGCTTAAAGCCCAAGTTTTGGTCAAAGGTTTTGTGAGACTTTGAGAATTACGGGTGCGAAGCACGCAGTATAGGTTAAGTCATCGGGATGTCCACCCTAAATTATTCTAATGTAATGTAAAGTCATGTAGACCTACCCATGGTCCACGAACCATGGAATTGTATAAATAAAGCGAGGCTCTAAGTTGTAAAAGGGGAGAATAAGAGAGAAGAATACAAATGGTTTGAGCATAGAGTAGGAGTCTAAGTGTATTGAGTCGTAGTAGTAGGAAGAGGCTCTACAGGTGAGTGTACAGAGGCCTAGTAGAATCTGCAACTAAGTACACATACCCCTGCAGCTGAGTGCGTAGGGCAGTGTCGAGTCTGTAATCTAGATTGAAGAATAATAAAGATAAGTTGATTCCTATTTCTGTGTATTTGTTGTGCATTGCTTTCTTTACATTTATACTATTTTATTTCTCGCACGCACTGATATGATTGTTGAATATGTTGTAATAATCATTAGTATTACATAAACAAGTTAGGTAATCAGATAATAACCAATTAAATAGCAAGGGACTTGGGTATTATATGGGTTGCACATTGAGTAGGGCTACATGGAAGCAGCCTCACAGGTTGTGAAGGGATAGCAAGTGCGTGTAGCAATGTGTGTGAAGGGTCAAACTGTGGGCCTCCAGAAGCTCAATAGACATCCTTAGGGTGCAGAAACCTGGTTCTAGCACCCTCCCATACTACTTCATGTGAGACCTCAGTCCACGCTCTACGGATTGTTGCCGAAAGGGCCAGTAGTACTGGGATTTTCTTGGCTAAATAACCTCTGAACCTGGGTCACGCCCATATAATCCAACACACGTGTTACCCATAACTACAGTATTGTTGAATATTTGATGCAAGCATCATTAGCTATTTCGGTGCTCGAGGTATTACAAACCTGTCCAAAACAAATGAAAGCTTTGCTTTCGGCAATTGGTGGGGTCGAACCTCAGGATTCTATGCTTGCAATTTTTGACATGGACAAATGTAAACCTCCCCTTTCACACCAACTTGTATTTCAGGTGCAAATATTTTCGAAAGGATGAGGAGTACATAGAACTGTCATTGACGAAGGTGCTTCAACCTGCATCATGTCAACTTCATGTTGCCTCACTTTGGGTTCTCCATCCCTATCCCCGCCATCAAATTCCCTTAAACCTTTAGATGGCCACACTTTCATCCCAAAAGGTTACCTAGCCAGCTACCCCATCATTTTGAGTGGGAAAACAATAATGGTGGACATCGAAGTCATAGATAGAAAGCTCGACTATAATCTATTGTTGGGTCGCAGTTAGACTTACGCCATAACTGCCATTATGTCTACTATCTTTCGCGTCATCCTATTTCCGTTGAATGGAAGGATAGTCATAGCGGACCAACTATCCTTTTGCACCCCAGATTACTCCCCCTTACCCAGTGGCTTTGTACCCTTAGTAGGTGGTGTACCTAACTCTTATGTCAATATCGGTACCAATCTATTGAAGGGCTCTTCCCTGATGGGTTGTTTTCCTCTCCCACTACGCCCGATTCCATAAATAGTCTCTATGGTTTCATCCATTCCTCATGAGCTAAACGATCCTTGGATCGTCCTGGCCCCTTCAGAAATTGAAGCTTACAGAGAAAAAATTCCACTGTCACCAACTGAATTGGCCTACCAAACCATTCAATCTGCATCCAAAACTCAAGTCACTTTGGTCATGAACAATAGTACCTCCTCCCTTCCCAGAAATGATCCTTCCTATGATCTCCTCAATCAAATCCTACCTTTATATGAAGATATTTGAGAGATCATGTGTTTTGAAGAGTGACCTTCGGAGGACTCTCACTATCATGTCTCAATATCTGATTCGGTAATGATGCCCATTCAAATCCTATCTTATGACGCACCTGAAATCATTCCCTTGCCTTGTATGGCTATCCAAACTTCGGATTCGGAAGGGAACATGGAAATCTTTCAGAGGCATTACTCATCGATATTTATGTCAAGATAGGCATCGTGGAAAACATCAAGGTTGGAGTCGATTTCACTCATGAGGAAATTGCAAGCTTCACCTGCCTTCTTAAGGAATTTCGTGATGTATTCACTTGGTCTTACAAGGAAATGCCCAACATAGATCCATTTATTTTCGAGCATGAGATCAAGGTATATGGAAATGCCAAGCCTATCCACCAAAGGCTTTGACTAGTCCACCCCTGCAAAACTGCAGCCATCAAGACTGAGGTGGAAAAATTATTATGTGCTAGTTTTGTCTACCCTATTCCCTTAACGGAATGGGTTTCCAATCCGGTTCTTGTCAATGAAAAACAAGGTACCATCCACATTTTTGTTGACTATAGAGACTTGAACTTCGTGTTTCCAAAGGATAATTATCCGACACCGTTCATTGACCAAATCATCGATGACTACACTAGTTATGAATCCTTCTCATTCATGGATGGTTTCTCAAGATATAACCAGATTGTTATAAAATTGATAGACCAACATAAAACCACCTCCATTTTCCCTTGGGGTATCTTTGTGTATCAAAAACTCCCATTCAATTTAAAGAATGCTGGAGCAACATTTCAAAGGGTGATGGACTACACATTTCATGCTATCAGATTGTTAAACAACAAAATGACCTCCTCGTCAGCTCAGAGGGGAAAGACATGATGGTTGGAGCAATGACCAAGTTCACAAGCCTTATTTCCACACTAACACTGGCTATACACTGACAACATGCTTTATAAAGCTTCTCTGTAAGCCTAAGGGAGCATTAGTGACCCCACTAACTCTACTTTTTAGTTCGAGGATGGCATTAGTGAACCCTAATGAGGATCTAAAGGTCAAAGGAGTGAATTGAACAAGAAATATACCTACATTCTCTCCTAAACCTACTCAGAAAGGCAACGAAACATCAATGTTCAACCTATTTGAAGGATTTGTAATCCTAATGAAGAAGGCAAATGGGAAAGAGCTCAAAAGAATGAAAACATCATTGCCTTTACCTAAGGAAACTCATGGAGAAACTTGGCAACCCTAACCTCAAATGCTACATAAGCAGAGCTAAGGCTATTGTGATAAGGGTCAAATCATTTGAAAGGATATCTTACTTGATTGTCGAGCATAATCACAAATCTAATCATAAGAATTTGGTAAGAAGGGGGAGAGAGAGAGAGGAGCTAGAGGGGTAAGGGAAGATTGATGCAACTAATGGTTGTAATCACTCTTTTGACATTAATATAGAACTACAGTTGTACTATCTACTCCATGGTGTTAGTATTATCATTCATTTAGTTGTTTTTCCAATACCTTTTAGCATGAGTAGCTTAGTTATGTGTACCTAGATGTCTTGTATATTCATGAATTGATTATCAAGGTTTTATGTTGTGATTACGCTTGTCTCTTCTATGTGTAGGACTTGATCTGGAGCCAGTTCAGGGGACTTCCACCTAACTGCATTGTGCTCTCCAGAAAATATACATGGAGACTCGAGGTAATGAATATGTTTTTCTTTTATAGTTGGTTATTGAGTATGGACATGCATGTAGCTTTGTGACAGCTGCAGATAATCTTACAGTCTCTTTAGGGTCCCGAGAAGACCCTTGAGGGTTTCTTCATTCTCCATACACCATGCATTTAATCCTATAGCAGAATTGGTAAATCCATTGGGGAATACACATTAGTTCATAGTTTACCCAGAAAGTTCTTGGTTTCCTCCTTCCAGAACTTCTTGTACTTCTTCATTCCTTTTCTGACCCATCAAGACCTTACAACACTCTTCTTTCATTTGCTCAGCCTTGGATCTGATCCCCACATCCTGTTTTGAATTTTTTTCCCTCACTAACGCAGGTTAGTAGTGTAAACATAGCTTTATAAAGCTCTTTATCTGCACAAACAGAGCGTTAGTGCCTCCAGTAACTCTTCGTGGCCTCTAGCAGAGAGTGTTAATCACCCAATTTTTGATATACAATTGTGTCTAGGACCTCAAAGCATTGGGAAACTTGCTTCTAGACTGATAAGGGATCTATAGCTATGTTTTTTTTGCAAGATCTATGTCCTGAAAGATTTTTTTTTAAGAAAATAGATTTTCTTCTTAAGAGTTTTTATTTTCATGAAAGAAAAAATAAAAAAAATTTATTCATTTTTCTGCTTAGCTAGTTATGTTCTACATTATTTGGTTTTAGTAGTTGTTAGAGAGCATTGAAAATTTTTTGTCGGTTATGCTAGTGTCGTAATGAATAGGATGCATTGAATTAATATTGATGTATGAAATATTCTCCCTTTGTAAAAACCAATTTAATCATCGAAATTGAAAATTTACAAGCATTGTCTTTTGCATGATTTGAGTCAGGGTCCCACCAAATATCATATGTCAACACCCCTACTGAAGACTCTAACAAAGTACACTTAAAACCTACCTAAATTCAATCAGTAACTCTTTCTAGAGCAAACAAGCATTAGTTTAGGTTAGGATCTTGGGATAGGCAGTGTGAGTAAACTGCCCAAGATCAGAAACCAAAACTAGTGCCATTAAAAGAGAGAAATCCTTTTGCACTCATACTACTGAGACCACTCCAATAAAAGCGAAGCTAAATAAGAAAACATCGAACTGTAAGTGAAGGTAGCCCACCTTCACTTACATCTCCTTTGGGTATTCCGTATATCAAGGATCCCTTCGGGGATATCGGAGCTGAGTCGAGGACTCAATTATCCTACCTACACAATATATTGTCTACCACTGTGTCCCCCCCGGTAGTGTTTGTTATTTGAGGTATCCTTAGTGGCCATACTTTTAGGGACTTACACAAGGTGATTGGGGCAAGTTGCCTTGGTACCTAACATAGGGACCTACTCTGTCTTCAGTTTTTGGGAGGGTGCTCGTCTTCACGAGAGTACTTGGCTCCTCAATCTGAGGTTCGGGCGAAGCTCTAGAGTAACCATAACTGTACATTTGGCCAAATCTCTCTATTATTCATTGTGATACTGGGTTTCATCTCCAATGATTGGTGCTTATTAGGTAGGGTAATTTCCCTCTGTTTTCTGATTGATTCACTTAGTGTATTTTTTATTTTTTTACGTGCCAGAGTGTTATCATTGAGACTTTAATAAACATCACTATAAAAATTATCAACCACCATGGCTACATCTCGCCCGCATCGTCAATCTAGATGATTGTTAGGACTTCACCCACTCATCATGGAGGATCCGCCGAGCTGCAGTGAACCAGGTTCCCTGTCTTCGGGAAATCAGTCTCCAAAATCTCACATAGAATCAGTTTGGACATCCGATGATTCAAGCTTACCAGAGGATTTCTTTACTGCAGGATCCTGCATACAATCCTCTGATCATGAATCCATTGGGCCCACTCTTGGTTCCCATTGCATCTATACCTCCTTTGTCTTCAACTGGAACACTTCCACCCATCCCGTCGATGACAAACAAGTCATGGGATTTATTGGACACTTTTGGTCCCCCACTACTTCCCTAGTCGACAGTCAATACCACACCTTTGATGGCGAACCCTACTATCCCATTTCTTCCAGGTACAACCCCTAACATGACACCCTCCACGATTGGAACCTATTATATGTCAAGTTCCATCCCTTTAGTGTCAAACTTTATACCTTCGACAAGTGATACATACAACACTCATTATAACGCTCAATATAACATAGTTAGCATGGGTCCCTTCAACAAACAATTGATTTGCATCCATTGTATATTTCTAACCCCCATATTCAAGTATCTGGGGGCACTCCAAATATGCATATACCGCTTGGGAACGTAACAATTCCCCCTCCATGTTCAGGCATGCATGGTCAGTCACTGATTGACATGAACACTCCTTATGCTAGTCAAGGACATATGGTTAGTTCTGTGGCAAGCGGGAATTCTTAAGGAGGTCCCAATCAATCCATGGGGGCACCCTACTCACAACCTCAAATGAGTCAAGGGGGAATTTATTATCCTGAGGGAAATTCTATACCCCATCCTAACAATCCCTATGGAAATCTACATTACAGTGCCATACCCCAAGGCAACTACTATACCATGCAACTTGTGTATAATATTGGGAATCACACAATGGGAGGACCACAAGGATACTCAAGTCATATGTCATCACCTTGGTCCAATTCGAGGGCATCACACACTCTGCCTTTCTTGTCAATGCTTGATATCCTTGACTTGTACAAACTCACAAATGACCCCATGTATCATAACTTTTTCTGGCAACCAATCCTGCATAAAATACCAACAGACATCCCTAAGTTCGAAGGGAAAAAAGGGGAGGATCCAGGTACCCATATTACCACCTATCATCTTTGGTGTGTTTCTAACTCCATGGTGGATGATAGTATCCAGTTACATCTTTTTCCCCGCACCCTTACTAGCAACGTAGCCAAGTTGCACATCAAGATACCATGTGTGTCAGTCAATACCTTTGATGCTCTAGCGATGGAATTCTTAAAACACTTCTAGCTATCCATCAGCTATGAAACTGGGATGGAACTCCTCACTTCATTACGTCAAGATACTGCCACCCACATCTCAGATCATATAGATAAGTGGAGATGTAGGGGGATGTTAGACAAAGCTCCCCTCCCAAACTATCTCTTAGCGAATTGGTTTTGCAAGTCTCTACTCCCCCAATTTGCTAAGGATGTCATCTTAGGTGGTGCGATCACAGAAAACCAATCCATATGTCATGCCCAACACTTAGATCTAATATGTTCACAGTCTGGCACTCTTTATGACATAAACCCCAATGCCCCTTGCAACTCCAATGCTCCTGCTACTCAACAACCTGGAGTGCACGCCGATGGGATTATTGGTGCAACCTCCGAGGCTATTGTAAAACAACTCAGCAATCACATTGCCTAGATGTCAGTGGACCCTCTACCAAATCGACTGCTCTTACTACCACCACGATAAACTCTATGCAGTCTATGCAAAAACTTGGTGGTAAGAACAAGAAGAATAAGAAAAATACTGCTCCTTCTGAAGGGCAGTTAACAAAGAAACAAAACCCAAAGCAGAAGGTTGTTGCGCCCCCTGACGATGGAAAGGATAAACATGCTAGATTCCCTTGCAAAATCTGTGTTGCACATGACCTCTCACTGCACGCGTCTTCAGGAATGCCAAGTTTCATTGCTAAAAAGGATACTAGTAGGACCCTCGTTGTCCTGAATAATCCTTTCTTTGCTCAACAGCAACAATACCTTATTACAAACCAACCCTAACCCCTGCAAGGGGGCAATGGTGGTTTGCAACATTCTTCAGTTGGCGAAGGAACCTCTACCATTTACACCTTTGAAATGGTAGATCTACATACTAGAGCCAAATCTTATGGAGCTCCTATCACTCATGCAAAGTGTGATGTAGGTAAGTTCCCTCTATGGACAGAGATAAACCCTCTAGCCCTAGAGTGGGTCTAGTCACAACAAGACAAAGATAATAGCTAATTCCTTAAATGGTTTTCATTGAAGAGGCCTACCTTATCCCAGTGTTTGACGAAGTCTTTTTCATGTCACTCCAGCTAATCACATTCTTCTCCTTAATGAATGATTTACCTGAAACAACATATGAAAATGACACAACGAAAAATAGAGCACAACAACAAACTATATACTTATAGAGGCAAGTAACCATAAGCTATCAAGATACATTTCATACATGATATAGGAAATAACCATTGATTGTATTAATGTAAACAAAAGTAAAGCTTACAACCATGCCTTGACATCGCAAGCTTCCTTGAAGGGTCTCATCAGTATGCCTCCATAAGCATTCACTCTCAAAGGTCTCCTAGAAAGACTGATGACTCTCTCTCTCTCACCAATAAGCACAAGTATGAAACTAAGCAAATCATAACAAGGTTTCCTTCTTACAAAACCATTTTACACTCTCAATCCACAACATCAAAGGCTATCCAAACTATAAGCTATTAATCTAACAAGCTAAGAACTAGCACACCAAAACTCAACTCACTCTCGGAACTCCGAACTAGCTGATCATAGTCATGGAGGATGTTTTTTATAAGAGGAGGAGCCTCCATAAATGGAAGCTTATCTTCAAGGGAGGTTACTCAAAAGGTGGAACCACTATCTCAAACAGGGAGAGGCAAACTTCCTTGACAAAAAAACCAGCTCTAGAACCACCCATAAGCATTCTGTTTGAACTAATTCTCCATATCTGGGTCATCATAGGTCAAACACTAACAATCAGAGATGATGTCGCAAGGCATTAGTGCATTCTGGACTATCATCATAGGAAGGATACTGATGATCTATGAAGATCCTAAAATCTAACCGTCGCTGAGAACATATGTGCTCTTGCGACGGTGTCACAAGGTTCTTGTTCACTCTGGTCCATCATCGCAAATAGGATATTGATGTCTTGCGATGATCTTGAAACATGGGTGAAATGGGTCATCTTCAAGATTAATGATCATGGTTAATATTCTTGAGTGATATGGAAGATGTGAACACATATTTTGATGTATGACACAGAGTAGATGCCATTTAGAGACCAACTCTACCCGGGATCAGGGGATGCGGTGTTGGTGACAAAATACTGTATAACAGATGCCCCCTAAAGCATGAACACGAGAGAATGGAAGGGTTGAAATGCTTTATGAAACCATAACTAAATTGAAACACCATCGTGGAGAAACTGCAAATGCAAGTACAACTGATATCTCTGATAGTGAAGGAAATACATGTAGTCGAGGTATGGGTGTAGCTATCCAAAAGACGAATAGAACTAGTCTGTGGTATGGAAGCAACCATCTAGTCAAAAGGACCATATGAAAACATAGGTATGGTCACAACCATCTAATCAAAAGAGTCATGTATGAATAATCCATGCAAGCTGGACTTGTGTGATATGAGCCTAGGGTCTTGAATCCCGACCTATCCATCATATAGTTTCTAATATGTGAATAAATGTGTTGAAGTCGAGCATACTAGAAAATCACTTGATTACCGGCCAATGATGTGAACCATTAACAAGCTCGAGAGAGACCACTAGTAATGTCAATGGTTCTCAAGGTACTACTAGTATAATCCACAAACTGTGAAGAATGATCTGGAGTTGAATACTTGTGAAATCACCTAATCGAAGACCAATGATGCAACCCTGTCATCGAGTGTGAAGAACTTGTCATTAAGGCATGTGAGCTCCAAGGTACTGAAAAAGAGTCTCTATATCAACTTCCTGGACAATGAGTTGACGTCGATAGGAAGCGATCCATCACAGGAGGGCCATATTGTTTCCCACATCAACGACGCAAGACAAAGGAACAAGATGTAGATGGATGAAACAAAGAATCAGAGGAGGATGTAAGGGCACAAACTGCAGAAGAATTAAGCTCTTGAACATAACGGCGACATGACTTTGGAATGTGGGAGCACTTTGGTACCAAGGGATTGAAGGTCATGCAGAGATAGTAGGGATTGAATGGAATGAGGAAAAATGAAAAACCCAAACCCCGAAAGGCCAATGACGAAGTGAGGATATCCCAACCTGGCGAGAAGCAAAAAAGGTGTCGATATTCAAGAGTGACAAGATGCCGTAGGTAATCAACAAAATATTTCCAAAAACTTCCCCCCACCATTACTGGAGAGTACCCCAATTATTGTTGAAATACAAGCTTGAAGGGGATAGCATATGCTTGCAATATAATTTCGTCCTTCGGACAAATCCAACCCAGTGAAATTTTAACAAGCCCTAGGGAGGAGAAGCTCGGGTCTCATCATGGCGACGAGTCCAGTGTCATTAGGGTTTAATGAGTCTAACATAGGTAAAACTCAAAGTATTTTTCTTGTTTAGAGAGTTTGAAAAAGACATGAAAAAGAAAACTCCAACGGGGCCCTTTTCGTATGTTTGTGTCTCTCAAGCCCGAAAAGGTAGAAAATGATACTCAAGAGAACCACTTGTCCATTTTAGTCAAGGATTACTTTTCATAAATAGTGACTCCAGCCTAAAAAAGGAAAAAACTTACTGGGGAGATGACATTTTGTAACCATTAACAAGCTCGAAAATCCCCTTGAACTTGACATACCTTTCAAAATGATTAGGAGAGTGATGAAGCAAGAATCATTCCTAATTTCCTAATTTATGTCTAAGATATTAAAAGGAATCACATGGAAGTATCTTTATAAATATATCTGCAACTTGTTCCTTCAAAGGAATATACTAGAGTTTGACCTTTTTCTCAAGCATTTTCTCTCTCAAAAAATGATGTTCAATTGGGATGTTCTTGGTTTTTGAGTGCATGATAGGATTCTTAGAGATACTTATGGCAATAGTATTGTTACAGAGTATAGGTATCATGATCTGGATTTAAATAGGAATTCAACAAATTACAGATATAACCATAAATACAGAGATGTAGCAAAACCAATACATCATTTCATTAATGTAAAATACTGAAAAATGCTTAAAAACATAAATGGAAATAAACTAGCTCGAGCGATCGTATGTTATCTCTGAGAAGAGATGTGGTGACTACATGCCTCTAAACTGTGCTACAATGAGGCTCGAAGGCCTATTTATTGTTGAGAAACAATGGAAAATCCTAAACATCCAAAAACCTAACCCTAGGAGATGAAATGCCAAACTATGGGCCTCGTTTGGGTAAATTGGTACATCCTTTTCCCGGGGTCGTAACTTTGGGATACGATATTTGTTTGACGCGCAAAATACCTCATTAGAAATATCTATATGAGGACTACAAATTTTGAGTGAGTCTATGGCCCATGTTGCTTTTGGTTTTCCCAAAAAACATCATTTACGGCCTCAAAAAGAGTCCAAAATTTCATGACCCAAAAACTGACAAAAATAGTAAATTGTGCTACAAGTAAGGAAACTGAAAAAATGAAAGAGACAGTTGTGGGGGTCCAAGTGGGATAGATGGGTGGCCACTAGAATCCACCTGGATCATTCCTCCCCCTTTAGGAGGCAATGGTCCCCATTGCGTTGAGCTCGTCCATGAGATGAGGAAACTTCTGCTGAACTTGGTCCCTGGTGAGCTATTCTGCAACCTTTGATGTGTCTAGTAATGGTGGGAAGCATGGTCGAGGGCAGTCCACATTGAAAACTCGGTGCAAGCAAAGGAATGGGGGAATGTTGTGCTCCAAAGAATTGTTTCCCACAACCTTGGTAATGGTGTAAGGACAATATCAAAGTGGTTTGAACTTCTGATTGGCTCTTGTAAGGAATTATTTCTATAGATGCTACCAAACTTCGTCGCCCACTTGAAACTTGTGTGGTACCTAATTCTAATCATGTCACTACTTGTACTTGGAATTTTTCGTAATGGAGTTGCAATAGATCATCCCGTTGGGTATAGGTGCTCCGAAAGTTAGATTAGACGAATGCTTGACCTAACAGTGCAACGGTACCCCCGTGGGTGAGGAGAAGATTTCCCTGTCTTCTTTCATGATCGTACCACCTACTTCTACTGCATGGAGGAACCCTTCCCGAGGGCCATGGATGTGGCTATAATCTTCCCCTTACTTTGGGAGTGAACCAAATAGAAAATAAATTTCCTAGTCTGGGAGATCATCTTACTTCCTTTCATAGCAGAGATTAAAGAAGTGGTGGTAGGTGGGGCTACCTCCAGTATCTTGTATAATGTATTACACAAAGAAACAATAATAGTGCGAGGCCTTGAATCATACACAGTATGTCGCTTCCATAAGTATGGTTGGCCTAATAATACATCACAAACATGAAGTGGTGCAACATCACACAATACCTCATCTGTGAAGGGCTTGATACTATAGGGAAGGTGGCATTAATAACGAACTCAAAGATCGCATCCTTGGTGAAGCCACTTGATGTTATAAGATTACAGGTGTGGTATGGTTGGTAGTCCTAGCCACTTCATGACCTCTGCTGAAATGACGTTCTTTGGGCTCCCACTATCAACAATGAATTGTAGCGACAAACCCTTCACCCACATCTGTGACTGGAAAAGATGCTCCCCCTCCTTTGGATCTTCGAGCTCATTCTTCTGGACCTTGGCACCGGTAACAATGGCGTTGAGCTCCACATCAATGATTTTCTTCGCTTTGTCATTCCCCTTGTTGAGTTTTGACTCAGGGTCAGAACATGCATCTGATTCTGAATCCTTTAACTCGTCCACCAATGACTACTTGGTGCGACACTCACTTGTGTTATGAGTGGGGCTCTTATGGAACTCACACCACTTTCCTATGTCATTTTTTGACTTTATGGTGTTGTTCTTTTCTTGCGGCTTCGATGGGTTGTCTTAAGTCACCCCACCTTGGCTTTGTCCTTTGTTCTTCAGATTCGCAGATCCAAAGTCTCGCTTCTTTTGTTTAAACTTCTACTCGATCTTGGCAACATATCGTTATGCCATGTCAAGTGAGGAGATGTTTAGAAACTCCATCTCATCCTAGATGTACGAGTGTAGGAAATTGTGGTATTTGAGTACCAAATGCAACTCAGAATCCTTGATACCCAACCTTGTGCGAAGGGTATGAAAAATATTTGTGAACTCTGACACATCTTACTCCCTTACCTATTGCAGCATGGTCCACTTTATATATTTATCCTCATAGCTTTTGACAGGGTATTACTACTCCTTGATGGCATCCCAGAATGAAGTCCAACTGGGTGTGGCTAAAACCAGTGAGCCCATACTTTAATCCTTTTGCTCGCAGTAGGTTTCCCACCAGTCCTTGTCATGGGGGCTTACTTTGAGAAGTGCAAAAGTGATATTTTCCCTGCTGGAAAAATCATGAATAGAAAAATAACTATCTAGCAGATTTAACCATTTATCTACAACATCTATGTCTATTTAACCCTTGAATATGGGGTTTTCAAAGATAACTTGTACCTTAAAGGGTGTGGCATTTCCAACGTAGCTATTGGAAGCAGATGCGTCGCCCCTAGGTAGCCACTAAAGGATCTGGGCAAAGTTTTCCATCATCGCGTTCCTTTGTCACTCGAGGGCTTCTTCAAGCAAGATTTTGATAGGATCACCTACTGTCTCATCTTTCTTTTCATATGGGAGGTTGTCGGGATTTACGACGTTAGTCTTGCAAGGATTCGACTAGTTCAAGCCCTAACTCCTTATATCCCGACCTCATTAGGGACATGCAAAGAAAAACAAAGAAAGAGTAGACCACCTCTGATACCACTGATTTGGATTTAAACAGGAACGCAACAAATTATAGATATAACCATAAATACAAAGATGCAGAAGAAATAATACGTCATTTCATTAATGTAAAATACTAAAAAATGCTTACAAACAGAAATGGAAATAAACTAGCTCAGGCAATGGTAGCTTATCTCTAAGAAGAGATGTGGCAACTACAAGCCTCTGAACTGTGTTAGAATGAGGCTCGAAGGCCTATTTATTGTTTAGAAACAATGGAAAACCCTAAACATCCAAAAACCTAACCATAGGAGATGAAACGCCAAACTATGGGCCCTTTTTGGGTAAATTGGCACATCAATTTCCCGAGGTCGTAACTTTGGCATATGATCTCCATTGACACTCACAATACCTCGTTAGAATGATCTATTCGAGGACTAAAACTTTGGGAAGAGCAACAATGGTCCATCAACCCATGTTGCTCCCATTTTTCCCAAAATATGTCATTTAGGGCCTCAAAACGGCTCCAGAAGTTTAGGACCCGAAAGACTGCCAAAAATAGTAAGTTATGCTACAATTAAGGAAACTGGAAAAATGAAAAAGATAGCTTTGTTTCTTATTGAACCATAAAATCAAGTGGGGTCCCAAATAAAATTCCCCTCCACTATTATTCTCATGATCATCAATATTACTTTCCCAATCTGCATCAATGTCAGCAAGAAGTGCAGAGTCTACATTTTTGGGATACCATAGGCCGAAGTATTGAGTTCCTTGTAGATATACCAACTTGTAATCCTCCATCATTTTGAATAATATTGCATCTTGTTCTACCATTAAGGTAGAGCAAGATGCCAATCATAGATATGTATTCTGGTTGATTTAGTGAAGGAGAATCATCATTTTGAGTAAGATTTCCTCTTTTTTTACCATTAGTGTTCATACCGACTTGTAGTCCTCCATCCCATATCTTTTCAAAATATGTTTGACATACTTGGTTTGAGAAAGAAAGATACCATTCTCAGTTTGTTGAACTTGAAGACCTAGAAAGTATGTCATAGCTCACCAAGTAGAGACATTTCAAATTCTTACTACGTAAGTGAAGCAAATCCTTGACTCATAGACTCCACATTTCTTCCAAATATTATGTCATCTACATAAACATAAACTATCAAAAGTTTATCTTTATCAATTTTGATATATAGGTTTCTATATACAAACCCATTTTTGAACCCTTGTTGTTGAAGGTGCCTGCCAAGATGATAATACCATGCACGAGGAGCTTGTTTTAATCCATACAATGCCTTCTTAACTTTGCACAAAATATTTTTATCATTTCCAAGAATGAGCCCTTTAGGTTGTTCTATATAGACCTCTTCTTCTAGATCCCCACTTAAGAATGAAAATCTAACATCCATTTGATATACTTTAAAATTACGAAAACTTGAAAATGCAAAGGACATTCTTACGGATTCAAATCTAGCTACAGGTGAAAATGTTTCTTCAAAGTCTATCCCCTACTATTGAGTATATCCTTTTCATACAAGTATTTCTTTCTTTGTTTCGAATTACTTTTCCATTTTCATTCAGTCTGTTTTTGAACACCCATTTTGTCCCAATAATATTTTTATACTGAGGCCTTGGTACAAATTCCCATATATGGTTCTTTTCTATTTGATCAAGTTATTCATGCATTACCTTAACCCAACATTCATCTTTACTTACTTTATTCACATTTTGAGGTTCAATTGTGGATAGTAAGGCTAAGTGAATAGAAGTTCCAACAAGAGTTCTTCTAGTTTGTATTCCTACTTCCTTTTCACCTATAATTTCAGATTCGGGATGAGTTTTCTGAACATACCTCGAAGGAGTCATTTTTGATGTACATGTATCTTCATTTCCTTCTTATGATGCCTCTCTATTTCCTTCTCCTATAAGCTTTTGACTTGTAGTAGGGAGAGGTTCATCATATGTTGGTTCTTCACTTTTTGTTCCTGTGGATCCTTCATCAATTACAACATCTATGCATTCAACAACCTTTTGAAGCCTTTTATTATAGCATTTATATCCCTTGATTCTAGAAGAGTATCCAAGAAGGATTCCTTCATCAGCTCTAGATTCCAATTTTCCAAGCATATGATCATTTTTCTTTATGTAACATTTGCTTCCAAAAATCCTAAAGTTTTTGACAGTTACAGGCTTACCATACCATAGTTCATATGGAGTTTTATCATTGTTTACTCGAACATGAGCTTTGTTAAGAATATTCACAGCTATATGTGTTGCTTCCCCCCAGAAGGTATGCAGTGTTGCTAACTCAACAAGCATGGCACATGCCATTTGTTGGGTTTTTTTGTTCATTCTTTCTCCTACTCCATTTCTTTGAGAAGTCTTAGCTATAGAAAATTGTTTTTTGATGCCATGTTGTTCACATAAATTGAAAAACTCATATGATATAAAATCTCCTCTTCTATCAAATATAAGACATTTGATTTTAAAATCTAACTCATTTTATATCAGAGCCTTGAATACTTTAAATTTATCAAATGCTTCATCTTTATGTTTTAGTAAGCTAATCCAACCCATTCTTCTAAAATCATCAATGAATAATATGAAGTATTTTTCAATAGGAGGAGACTTCCTCATAGGACCACACAAATCAGTATGAATAAGTTCAAGTGACTTACCTGAAGTACCTTCTTTAGCATTAAATTGAACTTTGTTTTTATTACCAAATTGACATGATTTCCAAATGTTATTTTTAAGTGGAGAGATGTTGGGCAAGTCACGAACTACTCCCATTTTTCTTGATTTGTATAATTGAGAAAATCTAGGGTGTCCCAAACTTTTATGCCAAAGTTAGATTTCTTAATATTTTCTTAAGTAACAATGTTCTTGGTTTCCTTCCAAGACATAGACATTGCCTGGAGTCTTTGTTCCCTTTATTATGATCTTACATGTGTCTAGATTTATTACTACACAGTTCTTTGATATGAAAAAAAATTCATGCCCTTGGTAACACATTCAAACTAACACTTAACACTTTATGTCTTAGTCCATCAAAAAATAAAAAAAATCTATCCTTTACCTTTTTCTTTAACATCACGGTTCCTTTCCCTTTAATAGCAATAGGTGAATTATTGCCAAAAGTTACATTCTTTTCTTTCTTTATTTCATTAAAAGAAACAAAGTTGTCTTTTTCACTTGTCATATGCTTTGAACATCCACTGTCAATGTACCACATATTTTCTTGATCTCATGCATATAAAACTAGACCACAATTTTCAGAGTCTCTAGTTTTCCTTTTCCATATATTGGGGGTTATTGTCTTCAACTCATGTTGGTAAGATGATCCCATTCTTCTTATACATTCAGTTTATTTATGACCAAAGTTATTGAAAATAGTGTCAGCCTCCTGCTGCAGCAGGTTACTCATATTTCATTATTGACCTTTTTATAGGCCAAATATGTCATACTTTGCATACTGCAATGTTCCATATTTGCTACACAGGCCAAAGAAAGATGCCATGAGAGTGTGCTGCTCAGAGTGTAACTTCTGCATTCCAATTTTGAAGAATTATTCCATTTTTGTAGACTTTTCATGCTAAAGGGAGGTCCAAACAGCCTAATCTTGGTCTCCCTAGGTTTCAATTTCCTGTTTTAGAATAAAGAGAATGAATATCTGTCCAAACAGCTTAATCTTGGTAGATTTTAGATAGGTAGAGAATCAAAGGAGCCCAACTGCTTAATCTGGGCCCTTGGAAGAAATAAGGGTAGTTTGTAGATAGGAGGATAGAAAAATAAAAAGTTGAAAAGCTGGGTCAGCAAGTCTAAGTGCACCCAAATCCAAAAAGAAGAAAAAATGTTAGGTAAGTAGGCTGGGTAGGTAGTTTTTTGGTTGCAGAATCATTGATTATGATCAGTTTTGTGTTTTCAAATGTTATATCCATTCAATCAGTATGGCAAGGCAGTTCCCATTTTGAAGGACTTCAAGTGAGGCATGTCTAACTTCCCCTTCTCCCTCTCCCCTAAATCATTCACTAACTTCCCCTAAAGAGGTCAAGATATGCTTGATATCTCTTAGTTCATCATTTTCCATATCATTTGCCTTGGTAAAGATCTACTTTACTCAAGGAGGGTCCATATATTCTCTCTACAAAGTTCTATTTCCCCTTAAAAGCTAAGATCTCTGAAACTTAGAGCTTTCTTGTCATTGTCATATTAACCCCTGACATTATTATGTAAATCCCTATATATTTCCCTTCCCCCTACTAAACTATAGTAATAATTCCCCTATATAAATATCCCCTTCCTCTGGTTGAAACATGACCATAAGTATCTCCTGGGAATTACTAAGTCACCTGGATCTTAGTAATAACCTTCATCTCTGCATAATTTTCCCTCCAAGGTGTTTGGACTCCTTCCAAAACACAAAAACCCCCCTTCAAATGCATTCACAAACCCCCCCGCGCATTGTATTTTTGGAATTTATTAACGTTTGATTAATAAATAACCAAGCACCGAAACAATTAACCCTTAACCTAAAGTTTAAAACCCACTCGCGGCCGCAAAAATTAAATTATAGCGCGCGCGCTGTTTCACTAAACCTCGGTCATTTTCCCCTCCCGTCCACCGTCAGATCAGCCCTCCAAGATCTGACGGCCCTTATGCATTTCGGGCGCCCTCTTGTGTTGGCCCGTTAGCACCCGATTTCCGACGGTTTTACCGACGTACACAGGGACAGCTGGCGGCATCCCATTGCATTGGGCCGCCCCTGACAAAAACCACCTCTATACCAAAGGCAGTCCGATGCATCCCAAAACCGCCCTCCCCTCGCGTAATAGGAGCGTCGCGTCACCCTGCCACATCACCTCCACCTCACCCCTTCCTACCTGTGCCTGGCCCACGTCACCCTGCCGTACTACCACGTCACCCTGCTGACATCATCATGCTGACGTCATCACCGTACCAAATGACCCCACTGCTGACGTCATCCACCGTACTGATGACGTCATGCTGATGTCAGCAGCCAAAAAAACGGAAAAACACGCAAGCGCAAAAGTCAAGCTTCGAAAGCCCGGAATGAAAACCAGAGGCTAATCGCACATCTCTACGGGAAATAGGCCATATTGGAGAATCTTTAGGGAATCGTTTGATTCCTTAGCCATTTTTTCACCGAAAAAGGCAGAAAAATCTCGATTTTTCAGTTTTGAACGCATCCGAAGACAGAGAGAGACCTGGTTCAGATGTTAAAGAGTATCGGAGCATATATGAAGCCAAAATGCATGTCAAAGAGTATCAGTGTAGCGGCAAAGTGCATCAGCGGAGATCTTCTCAGGGCTCGAGGTGAATGAAGCATTAAAAGAAACCTTGAAAGTCAGGAAGTAGTTAAGGAACCATTCAAATCTCACCAGCATAGATGACTGCACATTAAAATTCACAGAAGATCAGTGGACCAGAACTCAATGCACAGTTATTACAGAACCACTGCACCAAGTCACAGAGGACACCACATCAATTCACCTTTAATCCAGCTGCCTCTGGCGCAGCCCAAAAGGACTTACTTGCATTTAATTCCAGCATAAGTTAGGTTTTAGAAAGCTCTTTTCTTGCAGACCTGTTTAGGTCGGTTGTAATAAATACTTTTAGATATTTTGCCTATATATACCACCCTGAAACATGTGAGAAGGGTTGTTGTTGGTTGGTTGGTATTTTTTAGTTGATATTTTACTTGAGCACAGACTCGCACTGTAATTGTGATAACTTATATAATCAAAGACTGCTGAAATGCATGGATTCTGAGAATTGTCTACTGTGTCTAAGTGGCCAAAGAGTGGCTGTGGAATTCCTATGTTTCTACATGACTCAATAAGTGTTCTTTATCTCTGTTTTAGTTTTTTCTTCATGTTTTCTTTACCATCTGTGTTACACCATCTGAATTTGCAGAAAAGAAGAATAGTTTAGGATTTGCTTGGCAGCACCCTATGCTCAATTTCTGTGATTCCTATATGTTTTCACCAGGAATAGTTATGAATATTCATACTTAAATGATCATGTTTACACTATTTCTTTCACATATGAATGATTAGTTAGGAATTCTTAATTGCTCCTAGATAATCATACATTTGTTTCCCTTCCCTGTTAGTAGATGAAAGATTCTTAACTGCCTTTTGTCTCTGACTTTCATCCCATCTTTTCAGAAATTGATATTGTTTCATGTGTAGCTATCCTGCTCTATGATCCTCTTGTGACCAAGAAAAGGCAACATCAAAGCTCAATCCATGACTCCATGCCCAATGGTTTGAAACTTATCACACAACCCCTTGCCTCTCTGCTTGGAATTATCTTCCTTACATTTACCCTCCACCCAAACACCAACAAAACCCACTGAACCCAATAGCTAGCCTAAAAGCATCATCAACAAAGCTAAATCATTAAGATAGAGCCCTCTCTGATTGCAGGTGGGCTAGAACCTGCAATCCAAAGATTGGTTTGTGGTTACCTCGGCCATATCCCTTCAGGAGCTTAGGGACAACCTGAGTGATAACAAATAGAACATTTAATTTCATATTGAAGAGGTGAGAAAAAATTATAAGAATAATATTTATTTCCATTGATCTCATTCTTTTGTTTTTTCTAGCTTCTCTAGCCATAATAGTTTTATAAGCAACACAGTGAACAACTTTGTGACCAAAATTAAGGCAAGTGAAGCATTGACCATTGAAGTAGGAGTACCTGGAAGTATAATAAAGTCTTGTGTAGATTTCAATTTGATTATGGTAAGGTTATTTTGCTTGAGACATATTTGACCTTTCATTCATTTGTTGAGAATAATTCTGGTGACTTCCTCCTTTTACTACATTGAGGTAGCTTCTTGTACCTATTTTAGAAGATTTTATAGTTTTTATGAGTCACCATTTGAATTATATCCAAGGCCTGTATTGATTAGAGGAGAGAATTATACTTTAATGACTTATTCTAAAGTCTTAGATCCTTTATCGGGTCTAATATTTAGAGCCCTTGTTTCTCAAGTTCCTTTCTAAGACCCACTATTTCAAGTTCTAAATTTTCACAGTGCCTTTCTTTTTCTACAACTTGTTTCTTCAAAACTTCTTCAACTAATTTAGCTTCTTCTAGAGAGATTTTTAGCTGTGTTATTTCTTCAACAAGAGTATTTTCCTTACATATATTATTTTCTTCTAGAGCATCCATAAGAACATGATAAGATTCATCTACACATTTTTCTTCAAATGCCATAAGCAATTGAAAATCTTGATTATATTCAACGTCATCATTATTGGAAGAATATTCACTACTTCATGAGTATAAAAACTTTTCTTGTTATAAAACCTTCCTTTAACATTCCTTTTTGAATAATTCTTCCCTTTCTCATGATTTTCTTTATAAGGAAATTTAGCAACATAATGACCAAACCTTCCACAGGAAAAACATTTGAAAGGAAGCTTACCCTTAAAATTGTCAGTTCCTACTTGACGTTTCTTCATGAAATTCACTTCTTCCTCATGTAAAATGTAATTGATTTCCTTAATCATTTCCTTCTCCTTCCCTTTGTATGTATCTTTGAATGCTTCTTATTTTATATCAGATGGGCTCCCTTTTCTCATTTTAGAAGTTTTTAAAATCCAATGGAGTTGTCCAATAGCAAGGTTCTTCAAATATTGCATTTCTTTAATGGAAAAGACTTTGGAATTGAACTTTGGGCTTAGAGATCTTAGAATTTTCTTAGAAACAATTGAATATTTTAATTCATCACCAATATTTTTCATTCAGTTAATGATCTCATCTACCATAAGGAAAAGACCTGCAATACTTTCATCATTATACATTCTGAGAGTCTCACATTGAATTCTAAGCCTTTGAATTTTAGTGCCATTTACCTTAGTATCACCTTCACAGATCTAGATAATCTTGTCCCATATATCTTTTGCGGTATTCAGATGCATAACCTTCACAAATTCTAATTATGCTAAGCTTCCTAAGAGAGCATTGAATACCTTTGCATTGGTCTCATATTGTTTCTTCCCTGCATCATCTGTGGGAATGGAGGACGGATATTGATATACTCCTTCAATGATTGCCCATATATCAGCTCCAAGTTAGTGAAAATATGCTCTCATTGTGACTTTATAAAATACCAAGTTAGTTCCATTAAACAAAGGTGGTATGATAGAAGATACTCCCTCTTAACTTCTCACCTTGATGAATCTCCCTTTAAGTGAGCAAGGTTCTTTTGAGGGACCTACTTTGATACCAATTGTTGGGAAAAATACTAAGAGGGCTCGGGGGGGCTGAATAAGTATTTTAAATTAAAACTTCCAAATTTTATATTATGAAAATATGTGCTATTATTATTAAGGAAACTTACGTATGTACGCTAATTCAAAGAAGGAAACCAATGTATATCCAATTTACTATTTTTTTATTTATTCTATCGGATAATTATCTTCAATCAATGCATCAGTAGATTAATTACTTTTCAATATTCAGAAAGAACATAAATAAATCACAATAAACACACATACAACACTAGGATTTTTGGCATAAACCCAATGTGGGAGAAAACCATCACTACTTCTATATTTTTCTTCTTCTTACGATATAAAGAAATATTACATTTGTAATAATATAGTCTCTTGTTAGTACGCAGGCACCCACCTACAAAAGGCTACAATATTCTCTCATTCTCCAGCACACTCTTGATGGGAGATACAACCCCCTAAATGCATTCACCAGCTCCTTCCAGAAGGGAGCTCCTACGCCTTTTCTAAAGGCTGCAACCCTTAGCTCCTTGTGGACCACTTTTTCAAAATATTTCACACTGGATCCACCTGTCAAACAATCATAACATAGCTTGTAGGCCACCTTTCATAAAAATTTCAAACTAGACTCATATCAACCATAGACCCAAACAAACTAAAGCACTGATTCTGAGACACTTTCACCCTGCAAATTGTTGGGCCTCAGTTTTGTCTCATTTTTCACTCAAACCCTCTCATGATACTGTTTGATTAAATGATTATTGTTGCAAGTATTTTGTTACTTCTTTTGTTTTAACGGGATTAAAATACCATTAATGGAAGCTTAATAACGGTTTGTATGTTGTAGGTTAAAGTTCATTTGATCATGTTTTGAACCTACACTTACCTACCTGCATTGTGCAACAGATTCCTGCACCAATTCAGTGCTTATAGCGTGCTTGCACCAGTGCAAGTTTTAGAGCGTACCTCCACCAATTTGGGGCTTTCATACATTGACACATTTATGGGAGAATCCGAAAGAGGTTTATGATCAAAATGTCATTTGAACACTTCCACATAAGCCAAGACACACCCAGCTCATACAAATTTATATTTAGAGAATAATTAATGCTACAGCCTAGAATTTGTAGTAGTGTCCAGAATGCCTATTTACACCTCGATTTTTGTGTCTATCATAGCGAATCTCATAATTTTGAAACATGGGTTTTCTCGTAGCATAGAAAGTTGAGTAAGCCTCAGGCCATTTTTTAATATTCGTAATGGCTAAGGAGATACAAAGGGGGATTTGGAGGAAGTTTGTTAAAAATACCAACTTTTCCAGAATTCTAGAAAATGCCCAGATTTGGGAATTTCATGGTAAATATCCATTATTTCAGTAGGGAAACGATTGTACTGATATTATATTAATGATAATTAGTTGGGATTCAATCCCCACGGTGTTTGCAAAGGATTGGCTTGTTTTATGCCAAGTTTGGAATGTAAAAAGATTATAAAAGAAGAGTTATGGCTCCAAGCCTAGCTAATCAATTTATCCAATCAATTAAGCAGAGGGCAGAAGCATCCACAGGCAAGCACAGCGCAGAAGGGAGGAGAAGTTGTTCCAATGTAGCAGCATGTGGATTTTAGTGTGGAATGCTTCTCCTACTTGCTGGGATTAGCCGATGTCTACATTATGTAAAAGACTGTGTTTCTTTTAATTAATTGAAGCAATTTTTATTTATGCTTTGTCTATTCATCCATTGCATCTTAATGAATCTAATTATTGTCTGAACCAGGTTAAGCGAGGGTGTGAGCTAGCTGGGTTAGCCACCAGACCAGCTCGACACCACTCTACATCTTTTAGCTAGGAAGCCTTTAATTTATTTCTTTACTGTGTGAAGTTTATTTAATTGCTTTCAGCCTCTTTCCTTATTTAAGTTGATGATTTAATCTGCTGCAACATTTTATTTATAGTTTAAAATTAATTTCCTTTTTTCTACAAATTATTATTGTACTTAAATTATTTTTTATTTTTCTTGCATGAAAGATATTTCATTATAAACATCGCATCCTCCAGATTGACTAATTGGCTTATGCTAAGAATCCTCTGCTCTAGTCGGTAATTCATGGGTTTGTGTTTTGATTGGGTTAACCTTCTACATTTAATAATTATGAAATGGTGAAATCATCTAATCATTAACTCATGCATCATTAAAGCAACAATCACATATAAGTTTATCTAAAATTTGTGATTCTTATAACGCAAAGCCAACATGTATAAAATGGAAATTTCACTATGATAAACTCTTAATTAATATTATGGTTTCCTTTATCTTCTAGATTTTTCTTACACATAATTAGTGCAAGAAGATTTTCTGCTTGCACCCGTGCAAGAAGATTGTTACACAAAATTAGTGCAAGCATAATTGGTACTAGAAGAATGAATGCAAGAAGAATAGTTTAAATTGCTTTTGAATTTATTCCAGCATTTACAGTCTTTTTGTTATTGTGTCGGCGCCACTTGATTTCCAGTTCTAATTTCCCTTCTGTTTACTTGCAATTAGAATTTCCTTTCGCATTAATTTTTCTACTTTCCGGCATGCTTTTAATTTTTTGGATTGGTGTTTCTCGCACTATTGCAGGATTACATTTATTTTCGAGATTAATCGCAAGATAGACTAGAATTTGTTTTGCGGGTTACCGAGGATTGTCTCTGGCATTTCTAGTGTTGCTTCTCGAAGTTCATCAACTCTCCGGATTGATAAATTAAATGTTGGTACAATTATAGATCTTATAATGCACCCAACATTTTGCATCATTAACAGGGAGGCGCTCAAGGGATTGACCTTGGTGATTTGCCGCATTTGGTTTTTTTCCTTCACCTAGTTTTCCTTGCAATTTTATGTTCTTTGAATTTATTTATTTCTTGCGTTTTTGCTTTAAGGTTTCTCATTTTATTTAATTTTGTAAGAACCCCCCACCCACCCTACACACACACACACACACACACATATATACACTATTCCTGTGTTAACAAATGTACTAGTGGTCTCATTGAAGATAGAAAAATGGTATTTTGAGGAATTTTTCAATGAAGAATTTGAGGCTAACATCAATCATTCACTATACCTATTTTACTGATTAGTTGGAAGAAACATTCAAAGAAGAAGTCTTGAAGTAGTACATGGAGAACCTCTTTTAGTTTCGTAAGAAATGGGAAACATTGTTACTTTTGAATTTCCTATCAAAGATCTAGGAGTGGCTGAAATGCATAATATTTCCCCATCTGCACTACCAAAATTTCATCGTTTAGAAAATGAAGACCTAGACACATTCTTATTTGAGTTTGAAGTACTTTGTAGAGGATATGGTTATTGTACTAATTCTCAAAGGTTGAAAGTGTTTCCTCTTTCTCTTAAAGGAGCAGCTCTCCACTAGTTCATAAGCCTTGGTGGGAACTGCATTCAAACTTGGGAAGACATGAAGAATGTATTCTTGGAGAAATGTCAAGACTATTGCCAGGTTGGTGAAGATGTTTTTGGGATAACAGAAGGGAAAAATGAAAGTTTGGAGGATTATGTGGAACGATTTAGATACAACCTCCAAAAATAAAAAAATAGGAATTTGGTAAAAGATACTTTGAAAACACTCCTAGTCAAAGGAATCAAAGATGAATTTTTAGAACCTTTAAATCTAATAGGAGCAGGTGATGTTTCTCACTTACCATATGATGATGTTTGTAAATTATGCATTATTTATTCAAGAGGAATCTCCAAGATCAGTAAGCTTTCTAGAGAACTTTCTTCTCAATTTTTGGAATCTACTACAAAAATAGGAGCTACAAAATATTTTATAAATTTACAAGTGGATGATTTGCAGGAAGAACGAAAGTAGTATAAAGAGGATAATTCAACAAATTATTTCCCATCTGTCGGGGTTTCAACAAGTATTTAAGAAATCAAGTAAGGAAGTAAATCAACTGCTAGGTATAACTCCAAACTCATCATTATTTAATACTTGGAGTAATATTTATTGTCCCCAATGGTTCCTCAAAACATCTACAACCCTATAGTTCCATGGAAAACTTATAATCCTCCTTTGATTCAATACCCCACCTTATGGCCGCAATGGACCTCTCCTTGGCACTCATCCTCGAGCCAAATATCTCCATGGCATCAAGAATCATTTGGATCTTTTTCTCTAGGGAAATCTCCCATGCAAATTCAATCATATGAGCACCAACAACAATCACAATTTCTTTCCAATACACCATTATGTTATCCTCCTCCATGTTCCTAGCTGCATGTGCAACCTTATCTTAACCCTACTCCATACCCTCATCCATATCCTAACCTTAATCCATACCCTAACCCCAGTCCATGCTCCCATCCATACCCTAACCGTAATCCCAATCCAAACCTTAGACCAAGCCTTAACCAAAACCCTAATCCAAACCATCAAGTTGCACAATAGTTTCAACCTCCAATTCTTTCTATTGATTCCCATATTAAACAAGATGTTACACCTTCCATATTGGAAAAGGGAATGAATTTGGAAACTTCCCCCATTATCGCAGAACATTTACCCCAGGAAGATATAATTCAAAGACCACTTGAGGATCAATCCTTCATTGGAACTTGTTCTGAAAATGTTGTTGAAACTCAAAGCTCTATAATCTCTCTCAACCTTTCTTGTGAATCTCAAAATCAAATATTTGAGCCTAAATTTGAGGGATTTATCTTTTGTCTTTCACCATATTTTTTGTGCTTACAGGAGAATGACTATCAAACTATGGAAGATTTGCATCAGTTGGAGAATCATAAATACGTGGATTCCATTGAATCCTGGTTTCGAGCAACCATCAACCCATATTATTTCTTCATCATTCAAAAATTCTTGGCACCATGTCAATTAAAGAAACTGGTTTCTCACGCTTTGGTATGTATTGAAGTTTATTCCTTAAAACTAAGTGTGAGTATAATCAACATTTTGTTACACACATGGCTTCATTGGAAGTACACCTACACTTAAAGGTGATATTTCTTTCTTTAAAAATAGAGTAGGATAATAGGAGAATAATGAATAAAGATGAATAACAACACTCTTGAACTTGTGATTCCATAAAAGCACAGCTTTTGAAATTTTTATTATTACGCATTCTCATGGTAAAACTTGTCAAAAGTACTTTACACTTAACGCTTCATATTTTTAAAGTGACTTTGATTGTGGATAAATATGTATTATTATAAGTTACATGTAATACTTTTCTCATATTCTAACAAACTATCATCCAGAAAGTATATTCAAGTCCCTCATCGAAGGAATCAATGAAAAACCTCTTATGGTGGACCACATTTCCAAAACCCTAATAAGCTTTCATAAAGAACCCTAGCATGATAAACTCAAGGAATCTTTTTGGTCATTATCTGAGATGTTTTTTAATAAATTTCTTAGGGTAGCATAACCAACTAGTAAATAGTAGTAATTAAAAGCTTTGCACACCATCCTGCACTCTTAAGGAGTAGACTTGCTTCCCCACCTATTAAGTAACCTATATGAGGTTAATCATAATCAGAGATTTTTTTAAAACATAAATGAATTAATTGAGGGATAGGAGGTCTCATTACGAGCTGACCTACTATGATCATGGGTCCTAAGGAGAATGACATTACTGCACTGGTCACCAAGCTAGGGTAATGGCTTTCAGTTGAAAAACTAGAAGACAAGAGGTCTCATCGCAAGCCGGCTTGTTCATTCTTGTTAGTTCTCGTGAATGGCACTGTCGATAACTGGTTACCAAGCCAGGACAGAGGCCTTCAATTAACTTCTAAAAAAAGAGAAAAAGGTAAAATATTCTTAAATGACTCTAAATCTATATCTAATAGGTGGGACAAAAGTATTTCATGAGGTTAAAACGTACACTTGTCAAAGCTATAGACGCATGCTGGCAGCAGGGCCATGCTTATGGTATTAAAGTTAACTCTACACTATAATTTACTTGGTTGATTTTGTTTTCCTTGAACTCACTATTAATCTCTTTGAGAATGCCTTTAAAATCCTTATGTTGTTATACCTTGGAGTTCTATCTTTTTGGAATGATTTTTATGGATGTGGGGACCCTTAGTGTAGGTAATTCACTATGCCCAGACAAGAGAAGCTTCAACTATACATGGATAATGGTAAAATTATCACTATGGGAAGGTATTGCTATGTCTACTTTTAACACCATGGATATTAAATCATGTCACTTATATTTACAATGAGCATTTTAAAGTGTAACTTCTAGGAAGAGATGCCTCCGAGATATTATTTTTGAAAATTTTAAAAGTTGTCTATTTTTCTCAAGTAATAACACCTCCTTGCAATTTAGTTTTTCCGTGGTAGTTTTTGTTTTAGGTTTTTTTAAAATCAGTTTAAGAAAATAAAGAGTCTAACAAACACTCTATTTTTAAGAGAAAGCTTTATCAAGTGCAGGAAATGTAATCATGCAGAATGGCAGGAACATCATTAAGAATGTTTATACATGTTTCTAATTTTGTTTTTTTCCAAAGGATTAATAGTACCAGATTTTCTTACATGAGGACATGCAATATGGTCAGCATGGGGGGATGTTGGGCCTCATTTTTGTCTCATTTTTCACTCTAACCATCTCATGCTACTGTTTGATTAAATGATTATTGTTGCAAGTATTTGTTACTTCTTTTGTTTTAACGGCATTAAAATACCATTAATGGAAGTTTAATAAAGGTTTGTATGTTGCATGTTAAAGTTGATTTGATCCTGTTTTGAACCTACACTTACTTGCCTGCATTGTGCAACAGATTCTTGCACCAATTCACTTCTTACAATGTGCCTGCACTAGTGCAAGTTTTACAGCGTGCCTCCACCAATTTGGGGTTTTCATACATTGACACATTTATGGGAGAATCTAAAAGAGGTTTATGATAAAAATGTCATTTGAACACTTCCACATAAGCCAAGACACACCTAGGTCATACAGATTTATACTCAGAGAGTAATTAATGCTACAGCCCCAAATTTGTAGCAATTTCTAGACTGCATATTTACACCTCGATTTCCATGTTGATCATAGTGAATCTCATAATTCTGAAACATGGGTTTCTCTCCCAGCATAGGAAATTGAGTAAGCCTTGGGCCATTTTCCAAAATTCATAATGGTTAAGGAGATACGAAGGGGCATTTGGAGGAAGTTTATTAAAAATACCAACTTTTCTAGAATTATAGAAAATGCCCAGATTTGGGAATTTCATGGTAAATCTCCATTATTTCAGTAGGGAAACGGTTGTATTGATATTCTATTAATGATAATTAGTTGGGATTCAATCCCCATGATGTTTGCAAAGGATTGGTTTGTTTTATGCCAAGTTTGGAATGTAAAAAGATTATAAAAGAAGAGTTATGGCTTCAAGCCTAGCTAATCAATTTAACAAATCAATTAAGCAGAGAGTAGAAGCACGCATAGTCAAGCATAGCACAGAAGGGAGGAGAAGTTGTTCCAATGTAGAAACATGTGTATTTCAATGTGGAATGCTTCTCCTACTTGCTGGGATTGGCTGATGTTTGCATTATGTAAAAGGCTGTGTTTTTTCTAATTAATTGAAGCAATTTTTATTTATGCTTTGTCTATTCATCCATTGCACCTTAACAAATCTAATTAATGTGTGAACTAGGTTAAACGAGGGTGTGAGCTAGCTAGGTTGGCCGCCAGACCAGCTCGACACCACTCTACAACTTTTAGCGAGAAAGCCTTTAATTTATTTCTTTACTATGTGAAGTTTATTTAATTACTTTCACTCTCTTTCCTTATTTAAGTTGATGATTTAATCTGCGACAACATTTTATTTATAGTTTAAAATTAACTTCCTTTTTTCTAAAAATTATTCTTGTACTTAAATTATTTTTTATTTTATTTACATGAAAGATATTTCTTTATAAACATCGCATCCTCTAGATTGACTAATTGGCTTATGCTAAGAATACTTTGCTCTCGTTAGTAATTCATGGGTCTGTGTTTTGTTTGGGTTCACCTTCCGCATTTAATAATTATGAAATGGTGAAATCATCTAATCATTAACTCATGCATCATTAAAGCAACAATCACATATAAGTTTATCTAAAAGTTGATATTCTTATAACGCAAAGCCAAGATGTATAAAATGGAAATTTCACTATGATAAATTCTTAATTAATATTATGGTTTCCTTTATCTTTTGGATTGTTGTTACACATAAATAGTGCAAGCAGAATAGTTTGAATTTCTTTTGAATATATTCCAGCATTTACAGTCTTTTCGTTATTGTGCTGGCACTGCTTGATTTCTTGTTCTAATTTCCCTTCTGTTTACTTGCAATTAGAATTTCCTTTCACACTGATTACTTCTAATTTCCCACATGCTTTTAATTGTTTGGATTCATGTTTCTTGCACTAGTGCAGGATTACATTTATTTTAGTGATTAATCACAAGATAGACTAGAATTTGTTTTGCAACTTACCAAGGACTGTCTCTGCCATTTCCAATGTTGCATCTCGAAGTTCATGAACTCTCCGAATTGACAAATTAAATGTTGGTAAAATAATAGACCCTATACTTCACCCAACACAAATTAACTAAAATTCTGAAGCATCAAATTATTAAATACATAACCCAACCAGAAATAAAAAAGATCAAATTATATACGCGACTGTATTGAATAAGATTTGTGTATATACACACCTTCTTTATATAACACCTGCATACAGATCTCAGAATACTAAACTCTGAATCATCAGTCACTAAACCATACATAAACCATTTCACCGATTATAGATTATTGAACCAATCACAAATTTCGAAACCAATTATAGATTATAGATCATACACCTAATCAAACTTCTTGATCAATTCAACCAGGTCACCTAAATTTTGACTATTGGACATAGATTATCAGGATAGGGACATCATCGATAGGCACCAACAAATAAACCAGACAACATCAACTGTAAACATCAATCATTAGATCAAACCCTAGTATGTGTATGTGACTTCCACAAGAAATACCAACATATGTATGAACTTACCATGCACAACACCCACATATAGATTTGCACATGCTGATAATTATTTCACATAATATATACACAACTCTACAGAGATGGATCTAAATATGTACAGGAACATGCCAAAACATACCTATGTATATATCTAAAAAATGTTCATTGCATACACAATTTCACTTTCTACAACCTTTATTGTCAATACTGCAGACTTCTAAATAAATCATTTAGATCACAATATCATAGTTTCATTAATATTCACAAAATTTGCAATAAGTAAATCAATCAAGAACATATGTCAATATGTATCATATCTTTCAGGTCTGAGTCTTGTCCTTGTTCCATGGTGCACACCTATTTCATATCAAATCATTCATAGACAACTCAATACTTGCACACTTAACACTTTGGTCTCCATCTCCTTATATAGCTTTAGCCTTAACTAATATCTTAGGCCAATCCCTTAGTAATGTTGTTCATATTTATTGGCGAGATAAACTAACTATTTTTGCAAATATTACTATGGGCCAATACCATGGTAATGTTGAGATTGCAACAAGATGATGGAGCTTAGTGAAAAGAGTCGCCTTCACTAAGTGGGCCCGCAGGCTATTTTTGGCGCAAGTCTATTTTTAGACATATGGATCATGTCTATGGATTGCAGGTTGCTGTTTATGCATGATTGGTCAAGTTGGGAAAAAATAGATGGACTTCTATTTTTAGATCACAGCGGAGTGACTGCTCAGTCTAAATATAGAACAGTCAAATATTATTATCTCACAATAATATTTGGACTATAAACTTAATCTTATTCTCTTGGAGCACTTCAGTTTGAGCTACAGAGGTGGCACATGCAGTTGTCAGAAGGAAATACGCTTTTCTTATGAGTCAATTAAGTTGTTGCATGCATGACTTCAGTTAGAACTCAATCAGTTGAGTTTGGTGGAGTTGATTGTGAATTTGATGGAGTTGTGTTCAGTTTAGCTTTGTTAAACTGGTTGTATTTAGTCCAACTGGAAAATAGACTAGATATGAGTTGGGTGAATTAGTTATTAATTAATTCACAAGTTATTAACTCATAATACAACTAATGAATACATTAGTTAACTTAGTTGCATGTCAATGCATGTTCAGTTCAACAGGGACAGGTGGTAGAGAATCAGATTGCTATCAGTTGTGACTATAGTTGTGCACCAGATCTTTCACAATCAAGGGATTGAGTAATTCCAATGAGGATTGCGTGGTTCAGCCAAGGAAATACGAGTTTGCTTCAGCCATTCATCATCATTCTCTTGCAGGATTGCGCAGTAGAAGCAGGCAAGCAGTGGAAGAGATTTGGAGATCAAATCTGAGCTGTATTTTGTGTAACAGAGGTGGAGATACTTGTGAGAAGTATTATGCTGTATAATGTTACATGACCCAATCCTTAATATACAGGTAGTTGGGGTTTTTAGCGAGATGCTTTCCCCGGGATACATACTGTGTTTTTTTTTTTTTAACAAGGTCGGTTACTATTGTATTATAAAATCAAAGCCAAAGATCTGTTACATAGCTATCCGATGATTGGGTAGGGAGGATCAAAATCGGGTACGCAGACCCATTGTCCTCATTTCTACCATTGTAACTGAAAATAAAAAGATATTGGCTATATTGCTTGACGAAACTACCACACAGCAAACAGAATTTACATACCATGGGGAGTTTTTTGGGTAACCGAGACGTCGGGGAGAGGTTCTTTTCGAGCTCCACTAGCTTTCGTGGAGGCCTCAGCATGAAAGCTTTGAGTGAGGGCTCTTATCTGCTAAGTAGCTTCTTCCAAGTGACTGCATCTGCCCTTGAGGTTTTTGATCTCCACCTTCTGCTTCTCGAGTTTCTTTCTCTTGGACCTGTTATCTGATTCATAGTCTTCTTTGAGTTCCTTGAGCTGGCTCCTGAGCCTGTTGATCATAAAAGTGTGCGTTTTGCACATGGTGCAGTCCTTACTGAAGAGCCTGTCGATGTTGATGTTGGACTCCTGAGGGTTTTGCTGTCCAGGCTGCTCAGCCATAATGAGAGAGGGACCCCGCGAGGCTGAACAGAGAGGGGAGTGAAGAAAGGGAGGAGCGATGAAGGAGGGGAGCTGGTGAGAAGGGAAGGGGGGATGCTGAGGAATGAAGGAGAGCCTCTGAGCTGAAGAGACTGAGATTCTGCAGAAAAAAGAACACAAAAGATTAGAGAAATTAAGAGTCTCTATGCAACCATCATTAACCAGAAGTGAGATACCAAGAGAAGAAGCACACAGTAAAGAGGCACGAAAGGCCACGATCGTGAGGAAGCTGCACTTGGAGGGAACCCTGTATAATGGTTTCGCCTTGAACTGAACAGTGAGGGAGCCTTCAATCGAGCAGCTATTAATAGAAACAGGGGGCCTTCCACGTTGCTTAACCGAGCTCTGTGAAGATCTAATCTCGGAAGAGGGGAGATCCTTCATAGTGATGGCTCTACTGTCCGAAGTTCTGCTGAGGTGATAGACGCGGATGTGCCCACTGACATTGGCTGTGCTGCTCTGAAGATGAGTGTTGTTGCGTCTTAACACGTTGGTCCTTACCCAATCTTGAAAGTTGTTTTTAATCATTATCTGTCTGTCTGGTCTCTTGGTACGAAGAGGGATAGAGTGAGTCGTTCTATAGGAGGAGCAGATCCACTTGTGAACATGCCTGAGGTGACTTAATTTTCTAGAAGGGAAAGCCTGTTTAAGGAATGATTTCTTCATACACCTGGTCATTCTCTTTAACCAGTCCAGTTTTCCTTCCTGTGGCGTTGTTGGCCTGTTCGTCCGCCTCAGAGTTGTTTCCCCTAAGGATATGCTTAAAGGAGACTTCTCTAATGTTCCTTGTATTCTCCATAATCCTGTCTCTAATTCTGTTGAGGGCAGTTTGCCTGAAGTCTTTTCCTGAAGACATGGATGCAATAATGATTGCCGAATCTCCCAGAATGAGGAGGTTTTGGATGCCTAATTTCCTGGCTATGTTGGTTCCCAGGAGGAGGCTGTAGGCCTCAGCTTTATTGTTAGACATGATTCCGAGACCCCATTCGTATTTAACCATAGTTTTTCCTTGAGGGTCTTTGATGATTCCACCAGCCCCAACTTGGCCTGGGTTGTTTTTAGAAGCCCCATCAAAGTAAAGGGTTGGCCTTCTCTGCTTTTGAATCCAATTTTCAACTTCCTTCTTGGTTCCTCTCAGCTTCCATTCCTGGTCTCCCTGACTTGTAATTGGCTTCTTTTTTATTCTTCCTTCAATGTTGAATTTATTCACCCATTCTTGTACCTTTGCCTCTGTCTGCTCCGGGTCCATCTGAGTGTATCTGTTGGCTTCTATGGTCTCTGATATGAGCACTACTGTCTTGGCAATTGTTCTGGCAATGCAAGGCTTCTTGTTATTAAAGATGCACTTGTTTCTAGTGTTCCAAATCTGCCAGCACAAGTTTGAGGGTATACTGTTCCAGATTCTTGATGCCTGATTCTTTCTTTTGTTGGTTTGAGGGAAACATTTCCCCCAGCTTCTTTGGAGGTTGGCGATCTGGTTGGGAAGGTCCCCTATGGTTAGAGGGCAGGCTATAAGGTTCCAACACATTCTTGCAAAGGTGCATTCTATGAATAGGTGGCTGCAACTTTCTTCAACATTCCTGCACAAACAACAGATTGAGGGGCCTTGGATGCCCTTCTTCCTGAGGTTTTCTGCAGTAAGGATTTTGCCATGAAGGAGGGTCCAGTTAAACATTTTAACCTTGGGCAAACTTTCTATTTTCCAAGCAGCTTTGTGGAGGGGCCAGTTGTTTATTGGAGGAGAGTTCTAGAGGGTTTTGTATCCTTCTTTCACCGTATAACAACCCCCGCTGGGATCCCAAATGAACTTGTCTTTAGAAATTCTGTTGGTGGGGGCTGAGCCAATGAGGGAGGCTTTGAGGTCTGCCCAAATGTTCATGAGGTCGTTGGGGAGGGCGAGAGTTTTCCAGCCCTTCCAAACATTCTGGTCCCACTGTGAGATGTCATAGAGAGTTCTTTGGTTTGCCTGCTTCATCCATTGTTGTAGGGGCCTGAAATTGGGGAGAGCTCCTCTTGCCTCTGTGCCCATAATTCTGTCATTCCAAATACTAGTTCCCCTCCCATTGCCCAGGGCCCTTGAGATATGGGGTTTAAATTGGGGGAGGGACTTTTTAATAAGCTTCCAAACAGGGGTGCAATGTCTATCTATAATAGTTTCCAAGAGGATATTGCTATTTACCCCGTTCAGGTACTTTTTCTTAATGACATCTGTCCACCAAGATCCTTTATCACTAATGATCCTCCAAATTAGTTTGAAGCCCATAGCTATGTTTGCAAGCCTTGGGACTTTGATTCCAAGCCCACCTTTTTCTATTGGCATAATGACCTTGCTCCATTTAACAAGACTGAATTTTTTCGTGTCTTGCTTTCCTCCTTGCCACAAGAAGCTGCGGATTATCAGCTCCATGTGCTTGTGAATGCTTGCTGGCGCTAGAGTGATGGCAAATTGATAAATTGGGAGGGCTGAGAGAACAACCTTAATGAGAGTCGTTCTGCCTGCTAGATTGAGCCAATGCATACCCCAACTCTGAAGTTTCCCTCTCAGCTTTTTAATTAACTTGACCCATATCTTCGATTTGACAGTTTCCTTGGCTAGGGGCAGCCCCAAATACTTGAAGTAGGACCAATTCCCTTGGGCAGGGATCTCCATGATTAGAGAGATTCTCTGAGTTATGTGCCTTGGGACATTCCAAGTGTAAATCATGCATTTGCTGTTGCTTAGTTTGCCTCCCAAGGCTTGGAGGAAGAGATCCAACGTTTCCTTAAACCTTCTTGCCATCAGACTAGAGGCGCCCCCTATTAAGAGGGTGTCATCCACAAAAAGGGAGTGGTTGATCCCTTTGGCTCCTCTAACAATGTCTATCCCTATTATTTCCTTTAACCTTCTCTTATTCTCAAGGTGCAGGCTTAAAGTCTCAGCCATGATAATAAAGAGGAAAGGGGAGAGTGGGCATCCTTGCCTCAAGCCTCTAGAACTCTTGAAGGCGGAGCAGGGCCTTCCATTGATGAGGGGGGTTGTCCAAATGGCAGAGATGCATTCTATAACCCTGCTGGTGAAGTGCTTAGAGATACCAAACTTTTTCATGACAGCCTTCAGGAAAGAGTGGTTAACCCGGTCAAAGGCGTTCGCCATGTCGAGCTTGATGATCATGCCCTTTTCATTTCTTGAGATACTGCTGTGGATAGCCTCCTGGATGAGAATAACGTTATTCGTTATATGTCTTCTAGGGACGAAGCCTCCTTGGTTCTCCGAGATGATGGAGGGGAGAATGGTTTTGAGCCTATTTTCTAAGATCTTAGTCATGATTTTGTAGGAAACGTTGCACAAAGATATAGGGCGGAATCTGTCAAAAGATTGAGGATTTGGGTCTTTAGGGATGAGGGCCAGGTGAGGATTTAATGCTGCTGCCCATTTTACATTTGGGGAAGAAATTTTTTGCCATTCTGATATAATCCTTCTTGATGATTTCCCAGTGAGTTTTGTAGAAGGCCACTGTGAAGCCATCAGGTCCAGGCGCTTTGTCTGGAGGCATGCTGAGAATTGACCACTCTATCTCCTCTGTTGTGATTTCCTTGTCCAAATCTGCACTCTGAGTTTTTGAAATCTGGTTTCCCGCAATGCTGAGGAACTCTGGGTTTTCTAGATAGTTAGGATCTGCAGTGAGGAGGGATTGAAAATGCCTGGAAGCTGCGTCCTTGATCTCCTCTTGATCAGATATGACCCTTCCCTCCACTATAATCCTATCAATGTTATTCCCAGCTCGCCTTAGCTTGAGATTATTATGAAAAAAAGAGGTGTTCTTATCTCCCGAGTTGAGCCATAGGCATCTCGACTTCTGCCTTTGCTCCTCCTCCTCCCTTCGATTCTGTTTATACAATTCTTTGAGCAGATCGTTCTCCTTCCTTTGGTCTTCTTCTGTGTCTTGGGTGCGCTCTTTTTCATGGTTCAACTGAGCGAGCTTCTTCTGAATATCAGTTTTCTTTCTATCTTGGTCTGCTGCGAATTGCCTTGCCCAATGCTTGATGGCTGTTCTGAGGCGTTTGATTTTTGTCTCCCAAATGAAGTGAGGGGAGCCCGTAATGTCCATTGCCCACTGTTCTTTAATCATCTCTCTGAAGCCTTCGCTGCTGTCCCATTCTTTGTTGTACTTGAAGGATATCGGCCCCGGGTAATTCCCTTTGTCCAAGCGCAGCGCTACTGGTTTATGGTCTGAAAAGTAGCCTTGGATGATTGAGCTTTGTATCCTTTGGAAGTTTGCCAATATTTTATCTTGAGCTAAGATGCGGTCCAGCCTTTCTTTGATATTGTTTTTCCCTGTCCTTTTATTTGACAAGGTGTATCTACCATTTTGGGGAGGGGTGTCAACTAGATTATGGGTTTGGATAATATCCTCTAGAGCATCTCTCGAAGGATCTGCGAAGAAGTTCCCCCCCAACTTCTCTTCTGCGTTCCTGATTAAGTTCAGATCTCCTCCCAGGAAGATGTTCTTTCCTTGAGCAGTCCTGAGATCAGAGAAGATTGACTCCCAGCAAGAGGCTTTCTCTCTGAAATGAGGAGGAGCGTAGACATTGTAGATTGAGTATTCTTCAGTCTTGGTTGTGTTTTGGATATCTAATCTGATCCACCATCTGTTCTGCCTGTAGTCCTTGAGTTGCCATTTCTTCTTGTTCCAAATTGTCCCTATTCCGCCTGAAGCTCCTACTGCGCTAATTGCTAATCCTTCATAGTTTCTATTTCTTTTCATGCTGTCTTTAAATTCTTGCTCAGTGATTTT
>APFE030057092.1:0-20699 GCA_000404065.3 Pinus taeda
CCAACAACAAAGGAAAGGTCAGGACGAGTATGGGTTAGATACAAAAGTTTTCCTACAAGTTGACGGTATAGGTAGCATCAACTTCAGGGGAAATACAAGTGACTGAAAGTTTGGCTCCAGACTGAAAGGGAGAAGGAGCTGGCTTACAGTGTTCCATGTGAAAATGGCGTAAAAGATCACAGGCATACTTGGATTGGGAAAGGAAAATACCTTCCTTGGATTGCAAGATTTGAAGACCAAGAAAATAATGCAAGTGTCCTAAGTCTGTCATTTCAAACTTCTTTTTAAGGCTGGACTTCACATGGTTGATAAGGTTGGGATCACTACCAGTGAGGATAAGATCATCAACATAAAGAACAAGAATGATAAGAGAATTGCCCACTTTCTTGGTGTAGACAGTATTGTCAGAATGACACCTAGAAAAGCCAGATTCTAAAAGAAAGCTATCCATTTTGGCATACCAAGCCCGAGGAGCTTGCTTGAGACCATAAAAGGATTTCTTAAAGCCGACATACAAGACTGGAGTTATTTCTATAAAGCCAATAGGTTTGTTCCATATAGATTTCTTCCATGCAAGTCCCCATGCAAGAAGGCAGATTTAACATCCATCTGATGGACTTCCCATTTGAAAGAGGCAGTAAGGGAAAGAACAAGGCGGACATAGTTCATTTTGGCAACAGGGGAGAAGGTTTCCGTATAGTCAATGCCTTCAACTTGCGAAAAACCCTTAGCAACAAAACGAGCTTTATGTTTATCAACTTTCCCATCTGGTCCATACTTGGTTCTGTAAACCCATTTGCATCTAACAAGTTTTCGTCCCTTTGGTAGAGGAACAAGATCCCATGTATCGTTTGCCAATAATGAACGATATTCTTCATTCATAGCCATGTCCCAATCTGGATGGCCTGAAGCTTTTACAAAGGTGTCAGGATCATAATTTGCTGAGGCTTGAGCCAGTAAAGAAGAGGCTCTATCGAACTGAGAACGTGTATGGCGCTGATCTGTAGGATCACCGGCAAGATCACCTGCTGCATCCCGAGTAGTGCGGACCCATTTTGGAAGTGGAGGAGCTGAAGGAGGACCCTGAGAAGGTGGTGGAGGATTGTCATCCTCGCTTTCATCATCTGAAGAAGAAATGTTTTCAAAAGTAGAAGAGATAGGAGAGGTGGCACATTCGCCGGACTAGGGTCGTAGGCCGATTTATTTTCATCAAATTTTACATCTCTTCTAATGATAACATTTTTGGACTTAAATGGAATAAGTCTATATCCTTTTACATCTTCAGAATATCCAACAAAAGTACATTTTTCACTCTTAGGTTCTAAATCTTTATGTTTTTCATCTGGAATATGGGCCCATGCTTCACTTCCAAAAATATGAAAGTGACTTACATCTGGTTTAATTGAGCTCCATGCTTCTTCTGGAGTGATATTCTTTAGAACCTTAGTAGTAGTGCGATTTATTATGTAATTTGCACATTTAATTGCTTCTGCCCAATAATTAAGACTGAGTCCTTTAGATTGCAGCATACAATTAGCCATTTCCTTTAAGGTGTGATTTTTCCTTTCAGCTACACCATTTTGTTGTGGAGTGTATGGAACAGTATGTTTCATTTGAATTCCATTTTCGGTTCAAAAGTTGATGAAGTGTTTTTAACATATTCTCCACCATTATCAGTTCTTAGCTTAAGAATTTGATGTCCAGATTGTTTTTCAACAAAGGCTTTGAAGGCCAAGAATGTGTTAAATACTTCGCTCTTGAGTTTTAAGAAGTATACCCAAGTGCGTCTGGAGAAATCATCAATTAAAGTTAAGAAATACTTGTAGCCAGAGAATGAAGCAACTGGAAGTGGACCACATAAATCACTGTGCACAAGCTGTAAAGGGGTTGAGGCGTGCCAAGAGGCACGTTTTTCAAAACTGTCCCGATGATGTTTTCCGAGTACACATCCGGGACAAACACCATCTCTGCAAGATACCATAGGAAGACCTGTCACCATATTTTCTTTACATAGATGCTGAAGGGAGCGATAGTTTAAGTGAGCAAATCACTCATGCCAAAGTTTGCTCACTTCATCATTATGAGCAACAAAGACTGAGGGAAGATTTGATGACCCAAAGTTGTCAAACTTATACAACCTTGTGGAATCATCAGCAATACCAGTAGCTAGAATCTGTTTAGGATCTCTTAGATCCTTGATTACAACATCATGAGGTTAAAATTCAACAATTTTACCTTCACCTGAATGAGTTATCTGATATACAGATAGAAGGTTGCTGGATAAGGTTGGAACACATAATACATCATTAAACTGACCATTGTCTAGATGAACAGTTCCAGTCCCTACAACATTAAGAGATCTATCATCACCAACATATATATTTTTGGTGTTACAATCATGTAAAGAAGAAAACATGGCTTGTTTTTGGCCATGTGATAAGAGGCTCCAGAATCAATGAGCCACTCATGAGAATGAGAAGAAGAAGATACATTTAGTGCATATCCAGACTGAGATGCTTGACAACGACATGCAGAAAGTGCCATTCTGAAGATGAAGTTGAAGTTGAAGAGTGCTCCAAATGGATGTTATGCTTCTTCATTGCTGCTTCCAAGGCTTCCATCTTCTTAAAGCATTTGGTTTCTAAGTGGCCATCTCGATTACAAAAGTTGCAATGTCTATTAGTCTTCTTGCCTTTGTTTTTATTTGCCTTATCATTCTGGTGAAATGATTTTTCATTTTTAGGCTGAAATTGCTTAGGACCCTTGTTTGGTTTAGGACCATTCTTTTTAGGATATGACTTCTTAGGATTCTTTGAGTTTGGTTGCTGCTGGGCAATTAACGCTTTCTTGGAAGAGTTTCCAAGATTAAGAAGACCAAGGTGTAAGAGTTTTCTTGTTCTCTTATTAAAGAATCACAAAAAGAATCAAAGGAAGGGGACTTGTAGTCTTGTCCTTGAGAAATGAAGGCTTCTCTTGTAGAATGGAAGGTGGAAACAAACACAGAGTAGGCTGGTCCCAACTTAGTAAGAATGGAATAGATAATGTTACTATCTTCTTTCTTAACCTTAACACCTTCCAAGAGAAGTCTAAGGGTCTTGAACTTGGACAAAAAATATTCAATGCAAGAAAAATTATTGGGGTCCAATGTAAGAAACTAATTTTCAAGTTGATGGGCTCTAAGTTCATTTGTGACTCCAAAAAATTTAGTAATCAACTTCATTGCTTCATCAGGAGTATCAAGTTCTGCAATATGGAACCTAAGATCTGGAGAAATGGACATCCCTATCAACCCACGTGCTTGACCTTGCCTATTTTCCCATTCAACTGCCTTATCTTCATCTTTCGGTTTGGTTTCTTGGCCTGAGGCTATTCTGTAAAGACCTTTACTTCTAAGTAAATCCACAATGTAGGACCACCATTGGAAGTAGTTGGTGCTGTCAGGAATAACTTGGCATGGACTTTCCATTTTAACATAAACTGAAGCTATATATGCTGAAAATAAGTGTTCCAATGGAAAGATCTCGAAAAATTAGGCTGGTTCAAAAAAAATGGCTCTGAAAATGGCCTACGGATGAAGAAGTTATGGCTTTTTGAAGAAAAGTTGATGAAGGCGCTGACGAGGTGTGGGAATGTGCGGAAATAAAAAAAAAAAAACTCCCCCTTTCGAACAAAAAGGAAACTTGAACTCAAGACCTCTACTCTCATAAATTAGCTTTGAACCAAGTGAGCTAAACAAAAAGTTTAAGAGAGAGAGAAAGAGAGAGAGAGAGGGGGGGGGGAGGGCTTTGTTTTTTTTGGTCACTGAAGCTTTGGGTTGCGTGCTTGCTTGAGAAAGCTCTTTTTTTTCCTATAAAACAAAAACAAAAAAAAACCCAAAACGAACATACAAAAAAAACAAACCTTACGGCTTAAAGTTAACTCTACCAGGAAACTAAATATTTTCCTCAATGCTTCTAATTTTCCGAGATCACACTAAGGCGCATCGGAAAAGAGCATACGCATGAGAAAAATCCTTCCTCTCTGTTTCTGATTTGCCCAGATCGCACAGAGTCGCAAGGCAAAGAGCATACGCAAAAATGAAAGGTATAGATCCGGTAATAATAACAAAAAAAAGGAAGCTAAATAAACCGAAATAATAAACAGAGAGAAAATAACTAAAAACTGCAAATAAACACTGTATACCTCCATATCTTAAAAATGACAAAGCTAAGGCTACCAGAAACCTTTTCGCATGAAATGAAAGGGGTTCCTCACTGGAACAGATGCTCCTAACACAACATAGCAGTCCTCTCGGCCCGAAAGTAGTCAGAAACAACAGATCTAGGAAACGGCAGTCGGATGCAATTCTACCGGCTTCAGATTTGGATCACCACGACGCGGCCTCAAATAGCTCTGATACCATGTAGGATTTTACAGGGTAGTTTCTAGCAAAACCAAAGGACACCGCTCACAACAGATCACAAATCATATACATAAGTATTTTACGTGGTTTAAAACCCTCAAAGAGTTGAAACAGTCCACGGCCTGAGCCAACGCGACCACTTCAGGCAATTTCTAATAAAGAACGAAAAATTTACATAAGCTTCTCTTATAAGTTTAACCTACAAATGTCCTCCTGCTCTAATTAGAGATCATGGACCAATCAGGTGTTAAGCCACGGATCAAGTGTCGGTAATACCGAGGAGAGAATGAACCGTCGGATCACTACATATCGTGATCGTCGGATTGTAAGTTACAAGAGTACATAGTAAAGAAACACACTTTACCTAACTCTATACTAGACCAAGTTATACTTAACTATTTCCTATGTGTCGGAATATCCTAACAAACTTAACCAATCTATTGCAACACAAATTTAATTTCTAAAAATATAATTATTCATCTAATATTCTAGCAATCCTTTCCATAAAAACCAAAATGAATTTGACTTCTAGTTAAAATGAAAACTACACATTTTCTCATTATCAATCACTTGTGCTTTGAAATGAAAATTGTAACAAAATCACTCATGCTTTGAAATTAAATACTGTAAAGAAATCACTCATGCTTTGAAATGAAATACTCTGAAATGAAACTATAATGAAATCTATGAAAAGTGATTACACTACAATTATCATCATTATAAATCAACTTGAAAAGAATGATTAGTGAAATGTTGTTATCGCTATCTAACTGAAATCAACACTACAAAATTATTCTAAAACATGTAAATAATTGCAACAAATGATAAAGAAAAGATATGAAAATGTAGAACCATCACTGTTTGCAGGAGCCCTCCACAAACAGGTGGTCACCGAACTTTAATCGAATAGTCAGCTACGCATCAAAACTTCATTCTTCATTAATATGTAAAAAAAAGAGTTTAAAACAAATTATATTGTCGCATATAAAAATTCCACCTCTTTTCATGCTTTGTTGCACAATATTTATAAAAGCCCGTGTCAAATAATTGTTCGAGGCTTTTACGCCTACCATTATCTAACATACTTCTAAGCTTAGCTTCTAACAGGTATCAAAATATCATTTGCTCGCCATTTTTTATTTGGCAAAGAAGATCGTGAAGTGCAAGGATTTCAGATTCTTGCTTGCATGTTCAGCAACATGTCAACTCTTACCCTTTGACCACGTAATTGAACAATCCTTTGATGATCTGGTTTGTATGGATAGGACAGAATCGTTGAAGGGATCAATCTCCACCTGTCCATATCTTTTTCTTCTTAGTTGGCACCTTGGATCCTGGTAAACCTTGGAGTTGGCTACAAACGCATAGATTAGTTGCATAATTGCATGAATTCGGTAGCTAATACGAACATTAATTCAATAATAAGGGACATTATTAAATATGAAATATAAGACAATTAAATACCTTACCATGCCAAAAACCTTGTAATGTGATGCCTTTTGATTTGTTGATGATGGTCAAAGAGAGGAAAAAATTGTAAGGGAGAGTGTCAAAATGAAGCATTCATGAGGCTCTACACTCTTATTTTGAACATACACGAAATTGTTGGTAGCTTCTCCCTATAAGAAATTTGGTAGACCTTGATCATGGAGCATGGCACGGGTGGATTCCAAGATTGTTCGATTCTTCCTTTCGGCAACTCCATTTTGCTAAGGAGTGTATGGAATGGTTATATCCCTCTTAATGCCAACCTCTCTTCAAAATTCACTGAATTCATTTGATTCATATTCGGTTAAATTGTGGGTCCTCAATATTTTGATCTTATTCCCTGTCTGATTCTCCACTAAGGCTTTGAAAGAATGAAACCATTTGAACACTTCATCCTTCTTCTTCAAGGAATAGATCCATGTTTTGTGAGAGAAGTCATCCACAAAAATTGCATAGTATAAGTATCCTCCCAACTATGTTACGGGAAACATACCAAATAGGTCAGAATTGACCAGTTGAAGAATATCGGTAGTTTGGCTTTCATTTTAAGGGAATGGTCCCCTTGTAAGTTTCCCAACAGCATAACCTTGAAAAACCCCTTCATGATTCATGTTGAAATTGGGCATAATTTTGACCATCTTCCTTACCCTAGGTAAGGCTTTGTAATGGAGGCATGCAAATCTTCAGTGCCATAATTCAAACTGAAGAGAAGTATCACAAGTCAAGGCTCCCAAAGGACTTCCTCCAACTTGATCAATACCATCAACCCTAAATCTAAGTGTGAATGCATCTTTAGGGTTTCTTTTCCAAATACGTACCTTTCTATCAATGGATGTTATCTTGAATCCTTTATCTTCCATCGCAAAAATAGACATCGGGTTCTTCTTCAAATCAAGCACATACAATACTTCTTGTAGATGAATGGTTTGACCTTGATTTAAGTGAAAAGTGACAATACCTATCCCTTTCACGGGATAGGTGGCATTATCTCCAAGTGTGATCTCCAAACTAATCTTCTTTTCATCAAATTTGAGAGGACCTCTTTATAACAAGTGAAGTGGCTTGAGGCTCCACTATCTATCAACCAATGAACCAAAGTATCCAAAGGAGAGGCAGTAGATAGAGCAGAAATAAGATAAAAATCCTTTTGTTTTTCTACAAAAGTACTTTCCTCATACCTGGAACTTCTCATCCTTTTGGGAGGTCAACCATTTCCATATCGAGCAGAGAGAGCTTTCCTCTTTCCTTTATTGTTGAACCTATTGTTCCTTTGATTACCATTGCCTTTGAAATTATTGTTGTTTTTTTCGTCATCCCTTGGAGAATTATTCTTGTGAGGACACTCTCTAGCATAGTAGTTGAACCTGTTACAATTGTAGCACCTTCCTTTTCTTCCTTCTTTGAATACCTTCTTGAATCCTTGAACCTGTCTCCTTGGACCACAATTATTTTTCCTCTTAGCATGAGCATAGAAAGAAGTAGGTTCATTTCCATTTGAAGGCTTGTCTCTCTCTATCATCCGTGTCTTCTCTTGAGTGCATCTGGCCAATAATTCATCGAAACTAGGAATCATGTCATTTTTTAGAATGGTGGTGTTAAAAACATCCCATTCTCTTAAAAGACCTCCAAGTGAAATGAGAGTGATCTCCCTATCTGCAATAAATTCTCCAATAAATAGTAGGCCATTCTTGATTTGAGTTATTATCATAAAGTAGGATTGGATAGACTCCCCTCTATCCATATTTATGTCCTTAAACTTATTCTTGAGAAAGAGGATTTGATTTGCATTCTTTACTTTGAACATATCAACTAGCTTATCATACATCCCCTTAGATGTTCCCAAATAAAAAAATATAGGAAACCAAATGCTTTTTAATGGAGTCTATGATAATTGTTTTAGCTTTGACCTCACCTTTCTTATAATTTGACTTTGCAGCAGTAGGTTCATTTGAAGGAGGCTCCACCACTCTTCCTGACACATAGTCCATGGAATCATGCTCTTCCAAAGTCAAATCCAAAGTCCTCTTCCATGCATGATAGTCAGATCTGTTCTTGAGCTTATCCTCATATTTGAAGTAAGATGTAGTAGCCATTAAGGCTAGTCCAATAATATTGTTTAACATATCTCCCTTAGTGGTTTCTTTTCTCTCACTTGATTGGGCTTTGTCTTCAACTGTGCTCTAATCCCATGTTAATTTTAGTTAAAAATGATATGTTCTATGCTTATCACAATTACGTCAATGTTCCTTTAGCAGCCCAATGACAATTTCCAATTTAGTTTTTCAATAGCAATCCCACTAACCATAAATCACATTGATAGTAACTACAATAAGAACATAAAATAAAATGCAGAAGAGAAGCCAAGGCAAGAGAACACCAGATTTGGAGGATGTCAGGGAAAAAACCCCAATGTGCGGAAAACCCTTTGAACAATTCTTCTTATTATTATATCAAATGTTCAACATAGAGAGAGAGTACAATTAGTCAAATTTGACTTGCCAAATCAAAGTCAAAACAACGTTGTCGAATTTGCATTCAACTGCAGTCAAATTCATCCCTAACCATAAAGTCAAAGACAACCAATGTTGCAGCAAAACTTCATCTTTGAAGCTCAATCAAAGGAAGTCAAACTCGACCTCCAACAATGGTCAAAATCAATCCAAAACAGTGATAAAATCTACAATCAAACTTGGTCAACCTAAAGTCAACCTTGTGGTCAACACAGGTCAAATAGCCTAGAAAATCTCAGTTTCTATGCTAATCAATGTGGCCTGGTCAAACAGAGTCAAACCCTCCAAATTGCAGTCAAACTTGATCAAGCAATCTCTAGTCAACAGTGGTCAAACTTAAGTCAACTCATGAAATTTTTCGTCTTGTACTCCACTCTGAAATTTGTCTTCCTTGCCATATGTGTGACAGAAAGAGAATGCCCAATAGTTGTTCGAACCAATGAGAGGAGAGAGAAGAGTCTGTGAGTGATGATGATGCCAAATGAGTTGAAAGGTCACTTGTATTTATACAATTCATTGAGGATGAAGTGACATGTCTCTTGGGCTTCATGAGCCTACATGATGATGTGGCTGACCTGAACAATTTACACGTGTGGGCATAAATTCAAAAACACATTTCTACTTGTCAGAATTTGATGACCTTTAGATCAATTTTGGTCATCTTGAAAAAGGAATTCAATGCAATTATCATCTCCTTCAAATGAGTTGTCTAAAGTGGAATTTGACTCTAGTTGCCAATTTTAACATTTCGAAATGGAGAAGACTTATGGGGGCTAGCTACAGGTATAAGCTTCGCTTGACCTTCTCTTTAATTCTTAAACTTCGTTGGTGAGTTCTTTAAAGCCTTGGTCAAGCTTTCAATATCTATGGAATCCTTTTCTTTAGCCTTACTTGAAGAAGGCTGAGATTTCTTGCTAGTCCCTTTGGAGTCTTTAGATTCATCATCGTCAGTAATAACTCCAATACCGCGCAAGTCTCTCTCCACAGTAATTGCTTCTGCAGAGTTTAGTGCCAATGTTTCCATTACTCTTTTCATGAAAGAGGAAATGTTTGTGGGCAATGCAGCTGTATAATAATCAATAGTAATTAAATCATGAGGTTGTTTGGATGGCGAAACTCTTTCAATATGCGATTGAACTTATGGTTGAATTCCTTTACTTTCTCCTTTTCCCCCATATACTATTTCCAAGTAGTTTCAATAACATAGTGGGTGTCTTTTCATCAATGAATTTATCCAAAAATATTTTTTTAAACTCCCTCCAACTGTGGACTAAATTGACAGGCAGAATATGGTACCATGGTACTACTCTACTTTCTAGTGTAAAAGAAAAAAACCTACAAACAATTTCATAGTATCGTACCTCTAACATCCATAGATGCATGTAGAAGTCATTGATATGATCTTCTACCTTTGTCTTTTTGTCTAGATCGAACTTTGATAACAATTTTTCTAGGTGTTTGAGCATTCTATGAAGATTATTTGGGAGAGAAATAGGCCCTTGGACCATCCAATCCAGGTCTTGGTCGGTCATGTTTTTGTCTCTTGGTTCCTCCTCCTCTTAAGAATAGGATTTGGAATGGTGCTTAGAATATTACTACCTTGTCTAGAAGATGAATGATTAGGATGTGCAGAGTTATCATCCATAAAAAACTGGATGCGCTCCTTCTAGTGCCAAAACGTTGATGATGTTGGATACTGCCAACAAACAATGGATCTCCCCAATATGAGGTCCCAATTAGACCTCACATCATTTGGTGTAGGAGTCCCATTAGGAATACGGCCTACCTACCGTTTACTTAAAAATATGCCTTGGCTTTAGCAGTTAGCACAAGAGAGAAGCGCACGGATGCTTTTGAATGAGCAAGAGAGTGTGCATTGTGGATGTTTTATAGCAGATGTATCAAGGTTCTTTCATTGCAAAGGGGAAATAAAGTGAACCTCTAAAACAGAAGTCATAGTAATACCCTAATAGAGACACACATAGATGAGAAAGACTCGCCTAACATCAAGCGAAATATTTCACATAGATGTGATGATCGTTACAATCATTACAACACATTTCGAATAAGTTAAACACCAAAGTCACTAAAATAGTTCAATTAGTTCAGTACATGTGAAAGTGAACATGACTCATAAACACTCAAAGAGTAGTCTTAGAATATCCAGAATCCATGTATGAAAATGCATTGGCTGAAAGGCTTCAAGTATTAAGAAAAATTTCCAAGATACATAATTAAAATGAGAATCACTAGCTCCAATAATGGAGTGTTAGAGCCACTACTTTCTCTCCAAAAGTACTAACTCTATCTTTCTAATGCCTTATGGGAATAGCCAAGGTTAAAAGTCCTTTGCATGAGTAGTGAGGATCCTTTTATAACTTGAGGAATGACCTTTCACTTCCTCATGACTCTTGACTTTACAACTCCTAATTACCCTTGAACTTCTATAACCTTTGGACTTCCAAATGACTTTTGGAATTACATGTGACTCTTGGTGTTACATGTCCTTTCCACTTCCATGGCTCTTTTGTCCATACATGAGTCTTGGAATTTCACTTATTTTTCTTTACAATGATTACATCATTACATCATAACTTCCACATCATCATATGATGAGACATGACAAGTCACTATTATTGACTACTGGGACTTATAGTAACTAATGAAATGGACTTTATTCAATGGCTGACGTGGCTTCCACTCGTGCCTTTGTTGTAAATGCAGCGTCCTATCATTGATGCCTTCACCCTCTAAAGGGTCTTTGGTATTATGGAGCTTTCAGGGTGCTTTGATCATCAAGACTTCAACGTGTTCTTTATTTTGAATGCTTCCTTTGGCTACCTTCTTTGACCCATCTTCTTCATGCATGCTTGCCATGTTATTCTTGGGGCACCTGTAACTGCAAGCAACCATTAGCCTGAAAATATCTCAGTCTAGCATGTTTCATGCAGATTTTCTATTCATGCCTTAACAGTGTGATTGGAATAGGTAAGGAAAGCTTATGGGTGCAAGGATGCACTTCGAAAGGATGAAGGGTTGAAAGGAAGAGGCTTCAGGGCTTCAGGATGTGCTCATGCACTCAAAATAAAGAGACACTCAAAGGAGGGCACAGGGTGCATGTCCGAAGGACGAAGGAGAAGGATTTGGGCTTCCCAAGTGTGTTGGATGCTTAAGGTGTTGGAAATAATACTGAGAGGGGGTGAATCAGTATTATCAAATCTATAATTTTATTTCCCAAATATATTTATATACGCTACTTTAGTGAAGTGAACTAGCGTGTATACGTGACTATACTTAAAGAAACCAACGTATATGTAGAGAACTTTTGATTTAGACAATTTATCATGTATTGAGATTAAACCAGTATATCAAATATTTATTAGACAATGAAGTAAAAGCAGAATAAATCATAACACATAAGCAACACACATGAACACCAAGATATAAGGTGGAAACCCAATGTGGGTAAAAAACACTTGATGTTTTCGTCTCTATCTTCTTCTAATAATAAGAAAATTTGTTTACAATCTTGTACTGGTGCAGACTCATACCAGTATGCAGGCACCCACCTGCAGAAGGCTACAACCTTCTCTTGTTCTCCAGCTACTACTGGAAGGGATCTACAACCCCCTAGCTCTTGTACTAGCCAATATCTTTACTAGTATGTAGGTGCCATCCTACATAAAACTCCACTCTTCCACCAAGGACCATGTTTCATGAATTTTCAGACTGGATACTCCTGGAACACAACACCACAATCTGAAGGCCATGTTTCATCCAATTTTCATACTAGACCCATCAACAACATTGAAACTCAGAAAATCATAACTGCAATACAACCATTAAATACATCTGCATCAACCAATCACTGAAACTCAATCATCACTTTCTGAATCAATCAATCACTTGACAACCCATCATCACTGTAGCAAATCACAATCAATCAATCTGATTATTTAGAACATTGTCACCAAAATACAGTGATCAAAACCCAAAGCAGAACCCAGAACTCTGCAACAGCAAACAGAAACAACTGAAACTTTATACTTCATAAGGTATACGGTACTTCCATGTATCGAACCAGCATGTATACACACTTTTACCAAAAGGAACCAACGTACAGATCTAGAAATTCAAATTTATGATGTATACGCTACTTTGATATGTTGAACCAGCATGTATATGCTCTTTTACTAAAGCGAACCTACGTACAGATCTATAAATGCTAACTTAAAACATCACAACTACTCCAGACTTCAGTCATACCTAGATCATCACATTTAAAGATTAAAACATGCGTCAGTATTCAGATCTAGATTGTTCAAGATCAAACCACATAATGATAATACTTTTAAGCCTTTATGATCATGGTCCATCAACCTTCATCAACCATATAGGTGCATCCTCACATCAGATCAAGCAAACCATCAGAAGCTCATTAACCTACATATATGATCCAATACTTCATAAGATATTCAAATCCTTGCACAACCTTGGCCTAATGATCTTCTCATCCTTATATAGTTTTTAGGCCTTTCTAAGTACCATGGACCAAAAGTACTTAGTACCAATACCTCGAACCAATTACCTTGGGTCAAATACCTTGGACCAAAAAATACCTTCGACCAAAAACTTTTGGTTTTCCAAGATATACGCTCTTTTCCTTCTATGAATGTGTGTGTGTACGTATACGCTTCTTTGGTTCAGTAAACCTGTGTGTATATGCAGCTTGCACAAGGTGAACCTGTGCATACCTCTCTTTCTTCACTCTTTGAAGTCTGATCTGTAATTCTTTGTTGTTGACCTGCTGCACTGTGATCTTTCATCTCAGTGAGTTTCCATCAAGGAAAACACCTGTATCATAATGCCAACACTCTCCCCCTTTGACATCAAGGGCAAAGGGTGGACCAAGATATTTTCTCCCTTTGACATACATTATGTTGTTCATGCTCCCCCTGAGTACATGCTAAATTCTCTGATGGTGCTCCCCTTTGTACATGTTGAGATGCACTGAAACTGTCCATGCTCCCCCTGAGCACAACCAGAGTATGCAAAAATATTTTCTAAAATAATAACATGAATCTATAACTCATCTATGTGATGATGACCTTCCTATCACCAATGACTCATACATACATCCATCTCCCAACCAAGTGGGGATATACCAAATTTGACTCATCCACCCAACCAAGTGGGGATATACCAATTGTTTATACATGACAGAGACAATAAATATTACATCATCCATCCCATGTAAAGTGGGGATACAAATTACATCATTTGTTCAAGAGGACTCATTCAAATGTATGAGAAGACATATCACACCCTAGACTTTTACATGACATAAGCAACAAATGGTATAAATATCTGAAGCCATAGCTGGACTCAGCAACCATAATTCCAACAATGTTGAATGTACATGAAGGTTAATGCTCCCCTTGAACTTGTGTTACCTGTGCACTGTTAACAGGTCAATGATCAAGGCATCTTTGTCAGTTAGATAAAAATTAATGAACAAAGCATATCGATGGACATTAATCATCAATATCAGTCAGAGCACTCATATCAGAGCTTGCCCCATTATTTTTCTTGTCTGAAAAACATATAAGCTTCTTGACCCACAGAAACCCACATGTGTACGAAACTATACTTCATGAAACACGTGTATAATTTCCTTTCTCTGAAAATTTGGATTTAATAGCAGGATGATGTAGCAACTACTCCCAGCTTTTGTCTGAGATATTCAAATGTCTCTCTGGGCAATGGTTTAGTGAATATATCAGAAACCTATTCTTTGGAAGGAACATACTCCAATTTGACCTTTTGTTCAAGCACTTATTCATGTAGAAAATTGTATTTGATGGGTATGTGGTTGGTCTTGGAGTGCATGGCTGGATTCTTTGAAATACTGATGGCACTTGTATTATCACATAGAATGGAGATGGGTGAAGTACATGTGATCTGAATGTCTTGCAAGGTTTCCATCATCCAAAGTAGTTGTGTGGAGCAAGATGCAGCAGCCACATATTCTGCCTCAGCTGTAGATAACGCAATTGAACTTTGTTTCTTGTTGAACCATAACCTGGAACCCATCTAGAATTCACCACCACTAGTGCTTTTTCTGTCATCAACACTTCCTACTAAATATGCATCTATACATGTATGAAGAGTAAGATCTATATCTCTAGGATACCATAAACCAAAGTTCTGAGTTCCTTGAAGATATTTGAAAATTCTTTTGACTGCCTGAAGGTGTGATTCCTTTGGATTTGCTTGGAATCTTCCAACTATTCCTACTGCATGCATGATGTCAGGTTGGGTACCTATTAGATAAAGAAAACTTCCAATCATGGATCTGTAAGTTGGTTGATGTATTGTTGCTCATTCATCATTTGAGTTGAGACTGCATCCTGTTACCATTGGGGTACATACAAGTTTAGAATCTTCCATGTTGTACCTTTTCAAGATCTGTTTGAGATATTTGGTTTGTGAAAGAAAAATACCATCTTTCTTTTGTTGAACTTGTGGACCAAGAAAATAGGTAAGTTCACCAAGCAAGGACATTTCAAATTCTTGCTGCATTAGTTAAGAAAAATTCTGACTCATGGATTCTTCATTGCTACCAAAAATGATATCATCAACATAAACAACTATAATTAGCAATTTATCAGTTTCAATATTTGTATATAGATTGTTATCTGTTAAACCTTTTGAATAACCTTGTTGGTGTAGGTATTTGTCAAGGCAGTAATACCAGGCCCTTAGAGCCTATTTCAGACCATAGAGAGAATTTTTTAGTCTGCATACAAGTTTTGCATCATTTCCAAGAATGAATCATTCTTGTTGTTCAATATAAACTTCTTCTTCTAAATCTCCATTAAGGAAAGAAGATTTTACATCCATTCGGTATAATTTGAATTTCTAAAAGCTAGAAAGAGCAAGAAACATCCTTATGGCTTCAAGTCTAGCAACAGGTGCAAAAGTTTCTTCAAAATCTATACCTTCTTGTTGAGCATACCTTTTACAAACAAGTCTGGCCTTGTTTCTAATGACTTCTCCATTTTCATTCATCTTGTTTTTGAAAATCCATTTAGTTTCTATAATATTTTTATCATGAGATCTAGGAACTAATTCCCAAGTATTATTCTTTTCAATTTGCTCAAGTTCTTCATTCATTGCCTTGACCCAACATTCATCTTTGCATGCTTCATTTACATTTTGAGGTTTGGTGGAGGATAGTAATGCTAGATAGCTTGAGGTCTCTGTAATAGTTCTTCTTGTCTGTACACTTGCCTCTTTTTCCCCTAGAATTTGAGTTTCTGGATGATTTTTCTGAACATACCTGGATGGAGTCTTTTCTTCTATCATTATCTCTTCTTCTAGTGCTTCATTGGTTTCTTCTTCAATTGTTATAATCTTTTGTTTTTATCTGTTTTGGTTTTTTGCATGCTTCATCAACTACAACATCAATACTTTCAACAATTTTCCCAAGTCTTTTATTATAAAATTTATATCCTTTACTTCGGGAGGAGTAACCAAGAAGAATATCTTCATCTTCTCTAGGCTCAAACTTACCAAGTTTTTCGTCAGTCCTTTTGATATAACATTTGTTTCTAAAAACTTTAAAGTATTTTACAGTAGGAGCCTTACCATACCAAAGTTCATGTGGAGTTTGAGTGTTATTTACCTGAACATTTTCTTGGCTGAGAATAGTTATGGCAGCAAATGCAGCTTCCCCCTAGAAGGTTTTAGGACTTCTAGATTCATCTAGCATAGCTCGAGCCATTTGTTGAACAATTTTTTTCATTCTTTCTATCACTCCATTTTGCTGAGGAGTCCTTGTGGTGGAGAATTGCCTTTTTATTCCATGTTGTTCACAAAAGTCAAATAATTCATCAGAGGTAAATTCCCCTCCTCAATCAGATCTGAGGCATTTGATTTTTGATCTGATTCATTTTCAACCAAAGCTTTGAAAGCTTGGAACTTTTCTAATGCTTCATCTTTATGCTTTAGAAGACGTATCCAACACATTCTTGAAAAATCATCAATGAACAAAATAAAGTGTTCTTCTCCACGAGGTGACTTTTTCCTTGATGATCCACATAAATCAGTATGGACAAGTTCAAGAGGCTTACTAGCTGACCCTTCTTTTTCCATGAAGTGAGCTCTGGTTTGCTTACCGATTTGACATGGTTTGCATATTGTATTTTCAGGGATGCTAATATCTGGAAGATCACGAACAACCTTGAATCTGCATGCTTTTGTTATTTGAGAAAAGCTTAGATGTCCCAATCTTCTATGCCATAGTCAGTTTTCATCATTTTTTATTAGATAGCATTGTTGTTGTCCTCCTTTGAGTATGTCTAAATTGTTTGGAGTTCTTGTACCTTTGATCACAGTCTCTCTTGTATCAAGTTCACGAACAACACATCCATTTGATCAAAACCCCACTTCATTTCTTTGATCACACATTTGACTGACACTCAACAAGTTATGCTTTAAACCGTCTACATACATAACATTTCCAGCTTTAACCTTCTCTTTCAAGAAAATGGCACCTTTACCTTTTATGAGAGTAGGAATGTCATTTCCAAATGAGACATTCTTTTCCTTTTCTAAGGCATTATATGAGTGAAGTTTTTCTTTGTCACCTATCATGTGTTTGGAGCATCCATTGTCGATGTACCACTGATTTTCTTTTCCTTCTGCATACAAGGCTATACCACATCTTTTTGTTCGAGATTATTTCCTTCTCCATATCTTGGGATTTAATGGTGTTTGCTTCTTTTGAGATGTTTGTCCTATTTTTCTCCTGCATTCAAATTCTTCATGACCAAAGTTGTTACATTGAGCATTCTACTACATTTTCAAGAGGAGAAAAGTTAATATAGGAACTTCCCTTGATCCCTATTACATTCCTATGATTTTGTGCTTCTCTAGTCATGATGGTTTTGTAAGAAACACATTGAGCAGCTTTGTGACCAAAATTATGACATGAAAAACATTTCCCATTAAAGAAGTTCCTGCGACTATCGAATCTATTAACCTGGGGATTGATATTTATATTTGGAGCAAATTGAGTATGATTTTCCTGCGGTTGGTTGTGGCTTCTATTCATCCTTGGAGTAAAGTGAGTACGATTTATCTGGTGATCAACTTTATGCCTTTGCTGACGATTTTCATATTGTTCACTGGTCTTTGTTTCATCAAGATAGCCTTTAGTGGAGGTTGACGGCTTCTGTGATTGAGATGCTTCTTTAGTATATCCAAGACCTGTCTTTATCAGAGGAGAATGTTGCACTTTGATAATTTCATTTAAAGTTTCTGATCCTTTAGCAAATCTAAGATTAAGAGATTTCGTTTTCTCAAGATCCTTTCTTAGACCCACAATTTCCCATTCTAGTTTTTCATTTTGTTTTTCTTTTTCAACAAGTTGGTATGTCAAGGTATCTATAATCATATTCTTTTCTTCTAAACAGATTTTGAGTTTAGATATTTCTTCATGAAGTCATCCTCTCCTAAAGCATCCCAAAAATTATCATCATCATAAGCCATTAGAAGTCTATAATCATTACTGATTTCATCTTCAACACTATTTGATAAACCATCGCTATCTTCATGAGTATAGTAACTCCTTTTATTTACAACTTGTTTTCTATTCCATTTTGCATATTCCTTTCCTTTTTCATATTTATCTTTATGAGGACATTTGGCAGTGTTAGCTCCTGCTGCAGCAGGTATTCATATTTCATGATTGGCATTTCACAGGCCAAATATGTTGTACTTTGCTTGCTGCAATGCTCCATATTTTCTCAAACAGTCTCCATATGAAGAAGGTTACTTCAAGTTCATTCAATTGCCTTCAAATTTTGTAAAGTTTTCCTGGTATCACTACTGTTAGTTAAAGGGAGGTCCAAACAGTTTAATCTTGGTCTCCCTAGGTTTAAATTTCTTGTTTTAGAATATAGAGATTGTAGTCTGTCCAAACAGTTTAATCTTGGCAGACTCTTAGATAGGTAGAGAAATAGAAGAGTCCAACTGTTTAATCTGGGCTCTGGAAGAAATAAGGGTAGTATGTAGATAGGAAACATCAAAAGAAAATGTATGATGGGTTTGCAAGTCTAAGTGCACCCCCAAGCAAAAGAAGAAAAAATGCTAGGAAAGTAGGCTGGGTAGGTAGTTCTGAGGCTGTTGAATTGCTGACAAGTTCCAAGTTTGTAGGCATAATATCATGCAGAACATAATCAGCAAAGATTTGTAAGAAAAAGGCTCAAATGAGGTATAACTAACTTCCCTTCTCTGTTTTCCCCAATTATTAACTAACATCCCCAAAAGAGGTCAAGATCTGCTTGACACCTCTTAAGTTCATCATCTTCATCACTCCGGTTGAGTAAAGATCTGCTTTACTCAAAGTGTTCCATATCTTCTCCCGAAGTATGGTCTTACCCCCTGTAACAGCCTAAGTCTCCCGAACTTAGCACTTTTTTATCATCTCCATATTAACCACTAACATTATTATCTAGCTCCCTATGTTTCCCATCCCCGTATTAATATTAACTAAAAATCCCTTATGTAATATCCCTCCCATGGTTGAAAAATAACCTTATCAGTTCCCAGGAATTGTTCAGTTTATCAGAAGCTAAGCAAGAGCCCAACCCCCTAACCACTTCCCAAAATACGATGGACTCCTTCCAAAGTATAAAATTCCCCCGAGGTAGTCGGACCCCTTCTGAAAACCTTATATGACCTTCACACTCACTTACTTACCTTTCCCCTCAAAACCGTTTTCGCGTCGCAACCTTGCACTCTCGCATTCATACCAAGCATAGCCCATCCGTCCCCCGTCAATGCAATATTGCGATATCGGCGAGCGGCGAACGCAAACGCCGAGTGTCCAACTTGTCCACCTTTCCCCTCCACTGATGCGATATCGCGATATCGCATATCGGTAGTCGCAAGCGCCAAATGCCCAACCCAATGATCCCCCTCTTTCCCCGCCGACGCGATATCGCGATATCACATCGGAGTCTCTTCCCCACAGTTTGTCCAGTACCTCACCACGTCGCGTTGTACCAGGGACCCACAGCTGACATCATCCGCCGTACAGTCGACGCCTTGCTTACGTCAGCAGCCAGAAAAGCCATAAAAAGCTTCACGAAGGAAGAAAAGTCGTACTTCGGAGCTCCAGATCAAGAAACAGAGGCAGTTTTCGATGCGCGAATAGCGTGAATAGCGCATCGCTACAGGAAATAGGCCATTTCGAGGAATCTTCAGGGAATCTTCTGGTTGCCGAGCCCACTGCGTGCCGAAAAAGCCTGAAAATCGCCTAAGCGTGCCAAATGATCTAGTTTGAAGACAACAGCAGATCAATCACAGAGTTTAAAGTGTATCAGATCAAATCAGCAGGTATCAAGCATGTCAAAGAGTATCAGTCGACGACGGAAACCATCAATGTAGCGGCAAAGTGTATCAGAGAATATCTTGAGCGGCGACCCAAAGTAAGAGAAAATTGAATATCTTCCAGCAGATTCACAGAAGGAGAGCAAAGTCACTTGAAGCTCTCAAATCGTAATAATTGCACATTCAATTCGCACCAAAGCCAAACTGCAGCCCCACAGCTCATTTACTTCAGCAGCACCGCATCTGGTCCCTAAGGGCCACCTCATCACCTGTTCTGATTCAGCTGCCCCCAGCGCAGTCAAAAAAGATTTACTTGCATTTAATTTCAGCAGCATTTAGATTGTGGAAAAGTTCTAAGCAGACCTGTCGAGGTCAATTGTAATGATGTTTTCCTGATATTTTGTTTATAAATACCACCCGAAGCGATATTGGTTGGTTGGTCGTAGTAGTTGTTGGTCAGTTTCCTTTCCAGCAATTTCTCTGAGTAAAGACTCGCACTGTAACTGTCATATTTTTCATAATCAAAGATTGCTGAAAGCATGGATTGCAAAACAACTTGCTGTTTTCTCTTGGCCAAGGAATGATCACGGAATTCCTGTGTCTTTGCATGATCCAATAAGTGTTCTTTCTCCCTGTTTATTTTATGTTTTTATCATCTTTCAGCCATTCTAAGTTGCAGGAAAAAAGAATAGCTTAAGATTTGTTTAAGTACACCTTAAGTTCAATTTCTGCACTTTTCGATGTTTTCTTCTGAAATGGTCATGAGCTAGAATTCTTAACCGCTCTAGTTTACTCTGTTTCGTTCGTATATGGGTGCATGTCTTTGGAATTCTTAACTGCTCCGAGATCCCACTCATCCATTTCTCCCCTCTGTCAGCATGATGAAATGATTCTCTTTT
>APFE030057092.1:29257-98391 GCA_000404065.3 Pinus taeda
GCAAAATCACTTAAATCTCTCAAATCATAATAATTGCACATTCAATTCGCACCAAGGCCAAACTGCAGCCCCAAAACGCATTCACTTCAGCAGCAATGCATCTGGTCCCCAAGGGCCACCTCGTCACCTGTTCCGATTCAGCTGCCCCCAGCACAACCAAAAAGATTTACTTGCATTTATTTCCAGCAGCATTTAGATTCTTTTGAAGAGTTCTAAGCAAACCTGTCACAGTCATTTGTAATGATGTCTTCCTGATATTTTGTTTATAAATACCACCCGAAGCGATATTGTAAAGGGTTGGTTGGTTGGTAGTAGTAGTTGTTGGTTAGTTTCTTTCCAGCAATTTTCTCTGAGTAAAGACTCGCACTGTAACTGTCATATCTTTCATAATAAAAGATTGCTGAAAGCATGGATTGCAAAACAACTTGCTGTTTTCTTTGGGCCAAGGAATGACTACGGAATTCCTGTGTCTCTGCATGATCCAATAAGTGTTCTTCCTCCCTGTTTATTTTATGTTTTTTATCATCTTTACGCCACTCTAAGTTGCAGGAAAAAAGAATAGCTTAAGATTTGTTTAAGTACACCTTAAGTTCAATTTCTGCACTTTTCGATGTTTTCTTCTGAAGCAGTCATGAGCTAGAATTCTTAACTGCTCTAGTTTACCCTGTTTCGTTCGTATATGGGTGCATGTCTTTGGAATTCTTAACTGCTCCGGGATCCCACTCATCCATTTCTCCCCTCTGTCAGCATGATGAAATGATTCTCTTTTGCCTTTCATCCTTGATGTTCATTATGTACTTTCAGCAGCTTGAATGTTGTATCTTGCGTGGCTATCCCGCTCCGTATCCTCTTGTGACCAAGAAAACGCTCGCATGCCTCAATCTGTGACTCCATGCCCAATGGTTCAGAACTTATAACACCTTACTGTGCCTCTTTACTCGAGAATCCTACCTTCCTCCCAATCACATTCAACATTCCCTGGAAGTCAGAAAGCTAGCCTAAAATCATCAACTAAGGTTGAATCTAGATCAACTGAGCTTGAATCTAAAGGAGAGAGCCCTCTCCGATTGCAGGTGGGCTAGAACCTGCAATCAGAAGATTGGTTTGTGGTTACCTCGGCCGTATCCCTAATAGCAGCCTAGGGACAACCTGAGTGATAACAGCTTCAATCAAGGTTGTGTTGCAATGGTGTCATGGTTGGTCTGCTCAATTCTTTAAGCCCACTTCCAAACATTATGCCTCACAAGATGACTCCATCATCCCTCTCAATTATGCATAACATCTCTTTCTCTCTTATTCATAGTTACCATGCATGTGTTCTTTATCATGTCCTCACTTTCATTGGCTAGACCATACTATGGTCAACATTGGTACACACATATTTGGAGGGTATCTATCGCCATCCTGCCCTAGCTACAATCCTTATCCACTCGGTCTTGTATGGTGGAGCTTCAGCTAGCCGTCAGGACTCTCAATGATGGTTCAGCTCTCCAAGACGTGGTTATGCCTCCTTTCAGTCAGTCTAATATTTTAATCTCTTCTCAATCTTCCAATCTCTTCTATTTAGGGACCTTGTTGTCTCTCATTTGTAATTAGAGGAATAGCTTTGCTTGGATCGTTACGGGCAACACAAAGATGGCAAGTCTCTTAAAGTAGTCATCTCCCCTATTCCTGTGGATTCACTTCACCGCCAGATTTGTTGAGGAGGTCTTTTCATGGCTCGTTTCTCTTGTTGTGTCTTGGTTCACTCTTCACTTTTCCTGTTGGAGAGGCTTGAGAGTGGCTACTCCTCACTCGGTATGTTCGGCTAGTTTGGGTGCAACTCAAGATCGTGGTCCAACGAAGGTTTTTAGTTGCGCAATCTAATCATGGTTGTGATGGTTCTCTGTCGTCACAAGGCTTGGCGCCTATGGCCTGTTCCAAAGCTTTTCCAGGTCTTTGGGCCCTAAATCCCACTTTTTAAAAGTGATGTCTAGTGAATTTTTGTTCTACTTAAGTTGTAATCACTTTATACAACAAAACTCTCATATATCTGCTCTCATGTAATTTCATGCTCTTAGGAGCAATTTTTGGTTTTTCATTGTTGACCTGTTGAAACAAGATACTTATCTATGTTATTGGGTTGGTTTCCTAGTGGGTAGACCAGTAGCACAAACATCCATGACCTGTAAAACTCTTCTTTAGTCATAAAAAGGCGAACTTAACACAAAAAAAAGGGACTTGAACCTAGGTGGGGAGGTTATCATTAGACCCTCCCAAACACATTGGATACACTCAATTGACAATTTTTTAATTCTATTTATTTAATGGATTTTTTACTTCCTTTCTGCGATTTCCATGGCTAATTATATTTTTTTATTCTATTTATGTAATTGATTTTTGACTTCCATTTCATTAGTCTTCCTTAGTGTAGTTGTAAATTTTATTTTATGAAATATTTATAATAGAAATGATAGAAAATAATCTGTTTTGTACAGTTTAACTAATTCATGTTTTAATCATTTTTGCTAAAACTCGATGATACAATTGTTGGTGAGATTGAATTTTTTTGGGTAAAACTAACCAAAAAACATGCCTGAAAAAGTACCAAAACTTAGAACAATTAGATAATGCTAATCTTACATTTGGTACTCAAGGATACAATTCTTGGTGAGATTGAATTTTTTTTGGCAAAACTAACTCAAAAACATGTAGAAATTTCACCGTAGATTAAATTGATTATGCAATGTACTAAGCCAAAATACTTAATCTACTTCTACAATCAAACTTGTGGAAGCTTAATCGATTTTGAGCAAGATCAAATAGAACACATATAACAGAGAAGAAGATTCAATCACACATGAAACACAGAAGAATACTCTGGGGAAAGCCACAGCTAAAAACCCCCACTATCTGTATTATCATACAAGTGGAAATATCTCAGGATTACACAAAGCTTTAGCTCTCAAGCTATCCAACTCTCAGTAAAATCCCTCACTGCTGCTCATAGACAGAATAGACAACACATATGCCTTCCTTCAGTCCTCCAAGCCTCCCATTTCCTTTCGCAATTTCTCCTGGGTCCTCGAACTGCAACCTGTGTGATTCTCACCTCACACACAACACTGACCTCTGAAGTAACTGCGCAATCCTGAAGGAGTGAATTCCTTTTGCATGGATGAGTTTCCTTTATAGGAAAATTCCTCCAAATGATAGTACATTGTCCCTTCCTTTAATCTCAACTGGGCCTTTCTCTGAACTGACATGCATGAGCTATTTATGAGAGAATATTTAGTTATCTGGAGAACACTAGTTGCATGCATGCATGTATTAACTAATTGAACTCACAATTAGTTCCTCCAACTATTTGGAACTAATTTAATTGGACTTAACTCAGTTAACTGAGCTAACTAATTACAACTCATCCTTATCTCCTTAATTAAGGGATAACTTCCTCAATGAAAGGGATAACTGTTGCATGTCTTCACATAGACTTCATGTTTGATTTTTTCCAACTAATTAACTGAAGATGAATTAATTAATTATTTTTCGAACAATTGCTAAGACTAAATTCGAATTTTAATTTAGGGACTAATTAAAATTGGAATATGTCTTGAAATGCTATTTTTAGCATTTCTATTTTATCATTTATTGTTTCTATTTTCCACACTGGTACCTAAAATGCTATTTATAACATTTCTATTTTTAGCATTTCTTGTTGTTATTTTCAACACCCCCTCTCAACAAGAAAGGCACTCAACTCGAACCCGATCCTGAACCTTTGGAATGTTCTGCATGCAACACTTCTCTCAAGTGTTGTTGCTCCAGCAACTCCAGAAGCAAAATATCCAAATTAAATCAGAATGATGCCTCTGTCATCAAAGTCTTTGATTGTTATTGCCTTTGTCGACTGAAAACTCTGCACCTCTATGCCCTTCAATATCTGACTACTCTAGCCTCTGCCACTTTGATCTTTGATTGCATCGATCCCACCGATTCCTCTCACTGCATCCATGCTACTGCTGGTCCTATCTCCCAGCACTGCATCCGCACTGCACCTCCTCTCATCATGTTGCATCGTGCTGCCAACCGTTGCACTGCAACTCAATTACTGAGAAGTAAGTAACTGATCTCCCAACTGACCTCCTTGTTGGGCTAGAAACACTCTCTAATGCTGAAGCTCCCTCTGCCATTGACAAGTGCTCCCTCTCTCACCTCTGCGCTGCTGCAACAACTCCCTGCATCTCGCACCATTGCGCACCTCTCCGTGCCATCTTGCATTGGTGCAACACTCTTGTGCCTCTCGCATTGCTGCAACCTGCTACCTCTGCATTGTCTTGGGACTCCTGCACTGTAGCTCTCTCTGTCGCTCCATCCACATCCGTCTCTACCCTCTCAGCCAGTCCTGCTACTCCTCGTCAGGGCTCCTGTAGCAAGGTCTAATCAAAGAGGTTGGGTACCTCAAGGATACTACCCCTATTTCAGCCTTCTTGGGACTATCACTCCACATCGCCCCACCTCTCACCTGGAGGTATGGCTGCATGTGATCACTCTGCCCACTTGGATCGAAATTTCCCCCTACTGGAGGTCTCTGCTTGAGTGGATGCCTCCACTTGATCTCCTCTCGGCTTCTCCAGTTATGGCTGCTCCACAACCTCCTGAAGTTGCTTCACCAATTGTGGCTCCTCCACAATTGTCTGAGACTTCTTCTGGCACTACATGTTGAGAGGTAATGTACTCTCCCTCTTAACCACCAAGTCTCCAACATTTGCCTTGCTCCTCAAGGCTTTGCATGCATCTTGAACCTCAAGAGCATACAGGTTCTTGACTCGTGAACCGATCTGCTTCACTTGCCTCGTGGTGATGTGTCTAAGGAAAACCTTTCCCTTATTGAAGACTACATAATAGCCTTTGTCCTCCAACATCACGATCGATACCAAGTTCTTCTTTAGTCATGACACATACTTCACATCTATCAAGGTGATGCGAGCTACATGCTCCCTCTTAAAAGCAACTGTGCCCACTCTTGAAACACTATACTTTTCATCATTACCCATCTCTATGCGCATCTAGAGGTCTTTCTCCTCCAAGGTACTGAACAAACTCTTATCGCTGGTCATGTGGAATGAGGCTCCATTGTCAAGAAACCAACCACAACCCATCACCAATGAAACCATGCATGCGATGAGGGTAAAATCCAATTCGAACTGAGAGGCCAATGCCTCACCTTCAGATCCTTCTGAGGATTCCTTCTTGGATTTATTCAATGGACAATTAGTTACATAATGGCCCACCTCATGACAATTAAAGCATCTCATTTTAGATTTGTCAATCTTCTTCCCTCCATGAGAAGAACTTGATTTGGGATGAGAATCCTTCTCCTTCTCTTTCCTTGCCTTACTCGCTAAGGGGAAATTTTCTTCATCCTCCTTAGATGAAGAACCATCTCTAGTGCTCCTTCTAATCTCCTCCTGCATCAGATCTGACCACAATCGTTCCCAATATGGCAGTTTCTCTCTTCCGTTCACTGAGTCTTGGTAGCTATGCCAGCTCTTAGGAAGACCGAGGAGAGCAAGACTCACCATATCATCATCGGCTGTCGTGATTCCTACACTTCCAAGCTCATCTTTGCAGGTGGTGAACTTGTTCAGATATGTAGAGATCGTGTCACCCTTTTCACACTTGATTTTCTGAAGCTTGTCCTTCAGCGCCAACTTCCTCTAGTCGTTGTTGTTCTGATATAGATCCTTCAATGTCTTCCACATTGAAAACAGAGTCTCCTTCCCATGGAGACTTGAGACAATATGGTCTCTAACTGATCCAAAATGGATCCTAAAAACCCTCTAAGTCTTCAAAATAAAAAACTATCGCATAAGGAAAAACCTTTACAAATGGCAGAAAACATTATCAGGTCTGAAAAACATGAAGAAACAGTGAAAAATAGAGTTCTAAGAGGCTTGAACAATGATGCATAGGAGCCGTTGGATCTGACCGATCAACGGTCCAAATCCAATCGGCATATCGCAATCGGAGATGGCAAGCGGAGGCTATCGGGAGGCTAACATATGAAAGTTGCGACAACGATCAACGCGAGTAAATGAGGACCGTTGATCAAGCGCGCCGATCGACGGCCCAGGTTAACTCACAATATCGCATCGACAAAATACAAGGGAGCGCTTGCCAAAGACCCAGGGACTATGCGATATGTGATTTCGATATCGCAATATCGCATCGAAGCAGCGGGGCTGATACATACGTGACTTGCGATAAAGCCGGACTCGATGGGTCTTATGGGTAGAAATATATATCTTTTGAGTTCCATTAAAAAAGGGTTTTCTGTGTAAATTCGCGTTTTCATTAAATAAACAAAAATCAAAGGGAATGCGAATGGGGCAATAAAACGAACCCAAAAGGGTTTATATATATATATATATATATATATATATATATAGATATAGATATATATATATATATATATATATATATATATATATATATATATATATATATAGAGAGAGAGAGAGAGAGAGAGAGAGAGAGAGAGAGGAGAGAGAGAGAGAGGAGAGAGAGAGAGGAGAGAGAGAGAGATGAAGAGAGAGAGAGAGAGTTTCGTAATGAGCAGGATTTCGGGCGGGCCTTAGGCGATAAGTGGTATTGGCCGGGCTCCGCCCGAGCCCATACACTGGCCAACACGTGGCTAGGCACTGGAGAGAGAAAATTGCCTTTTCGGGCGGGTAACCTCCATGCGTGTTAGACACCCGAAATCAATAACAACCGTTGGATCAATGATCACTTGCGATAGCGCCCGAAGACGGATCTGAAAGGGTTATAAGGCAGAATTGATAATATTTCAGATCTGAGAAAAGGCATTTGGGTGGATTTTTACAATGTTTCTGTGTAAACAGAGAATGACTGTTTTGGAGATTTCTAAAGCACCAACGGTCCCTTCCGTTACAAAATAGGTGGCCACCATCCCTGAAGACGTTACACCGTGATTGGTTAACGCTCAAAGGGGGTTTGAACATACAAAGGCTAGAAGCGAGAGAGCCTGAAAGGGAAACAAACAGACAAGTGCCGATTAGCTTAAAAGCCACTGAATGACAGAGACAGGGGCAAGCAGTGCTAAGACAGAGAGAAGACAGAGGCAGAGAGCAAGAGGGAGAGTTTGTGTACTCGAAAAGACTTGGGGGATCCAAGTGAAGCCCTGTTGTTTTATTCCTATTGTGTTGAGATTCAGTTAGAACTCACATTTTGTAAAACTTTGCTCTTGAAGAAATAATAGAGATATCACCACTGAAGGCTGGACCAGGAGATGTAGCCCAGAAGTTTTGGGTGAACTCTTTGATTATTTGGCTGTGTTGTGTGTATATTTTTATTATGTTTCTTTAACTGCTTCATTGCCTATATTATTCGCAATCTTTTCGATCCGTTGCACTAAGTAATATAGAAAAATGTTGCACATGAGTCTGTAATACCTTAATATTAGTCTAAGATCTCATTTCCAGATCACGAACTCCCTCCAGAAGAATCCTCCTCGCTCTCGCCACAAATTTCTTCCATTCCGCCAATTCTTGGGCATTAGTTGTTGATGGCTTGGGGACTTCTTGATCAATGAAGTCCTTCAAACCATTGTCCTCTAATACCACCTCCATGTGATCCTTCCATGCTATGTTATTCAAGCTTCCATCTAGGGCATACTCGAGTCTCAAGCCATTGAACGCCATTGGTGAACTTTGAGATGTGATAAGAAATCAATTTTGTACCTACAATTAAGAACTTCAAACTTCGAATTTCTCCCTTCTTTGTATACTGTTTGATCACCTTTGCTTTGATACCATGTAGAAATTTCACCATACATTAAACTGATTATGCAATGTACTAAGACAAAATACTTAATCTACTTCTACAATCAAACTTGCGGAAGCTTAATCAATTTTGAGCAAGATCAAATAGAACACATATAACAGAGAAGAAGATTCAATCGCACATGAAACAGAGAAGAATATTGTGGGGAAAGACATAGCTAAAAACCCTGCTATCTATGTTATCATACAAGTGGAAATATCTCAGGATTACACAAAGCTTTAGCTCTCAAGCTATCCATATCTTAGTACAATCCCTCACCGCTGCTTATAGACAGAACAGATAACACATATGCCTTCCTTCAGTGCTCCAAGCCTCCTATTTCCTTGTGCAATTTCTCTTGGATCTTCCAGTTGCAACCTGTGTGATTCTCACCTCACACACAACACTGTCCTCTGAAATAATTGTGCAATCCTGAAGGAGTGAATTCCTTCTGCATGGATGAGTTTCCTTTATAGGAAAATTCCTCCAATTGATAGTACACTGTCCCTTCCTTTAATCTCAATTGGGTCTTTCTTTGAACTGACATGCATGAGTTATTTATGAGAGAATATCCAGTTATCTGGAGAACACTAGTTGCATGCATGCATGCATTAACTGATTGAACTCACAATTAGTTCCTCCAACTGTTTGGAACTAATTTAACTGGACTTAACTCAATTAACTGAGCTAACTAATTACAACTCAAAGACAACTCATCCTTATCTCCTTAATTAAGGGATAACTTCCTCAATCAAAGGGATAATTGTTGCATGTCTTCACATAGACTTCATGATTGATTTTCTCCAACTAATTAACTCAAGATGAATTAATTAATTATTTTTCAAACAACTGCTGAGACTAAATTCGAATTTTAATTCAGGGACTAGTTAAAATTGGAATATATCCTGAAATGCTATTTTTAGTATTTCTATTTTATCATTTCTTGTTGCTATTTTCCACACTGGTACCTAAAATGCTATTTATAGCATTTCTTGTTGTTATTTTCAACAAAACAAGCTTGAAAAAATGACCAAAACTTAGAACAACTAGATTATGGTAATCTTTACACGTGATAACCATCAATTTCAACTAATATTACATATTTCACTACACTATATATTGTCTATTAATGTTTCAACAACTCCTACATATTTTACTTCCAATTTTTTTTTTAATATAATATGACTAATTGTAAAAGTCCACACACTCACATATACATAATTTGAGCTATAAGGACAGACAAACCCAAATTTAGAAATAATATGGAGTATTTTGTTCCATGATTAGAAAATACCTACTATTTGGTTAGGCATTGGGTATTCTACAACAAATTACCCTGAGCATACATAAGTTTTGATCGCTTGCAAACAACATTTCAATGAAATTATAAGTTCATATTGCAATATATTAAAATTTATTTATGGGGCTTAATTGTCATATCGATTAAATAAAAATTCCAATGTATTGCATATAATAATACTAATAATAATCTATTTTTAAGGTCACAAATAAGCCACATGCCAAATTAGTATATGAGACCCCATTGTTTGTGGGACAAGGGCACCTTCACACAATCATTTGATTGTTAAGTCTATAAAGGTGTGCATACTCTACCCTCACTAGATTTGACCATGTATGCTCTTATGAGGAAGCACATGTTCTTAACCATTAGGTCAAACTAAGTGTATTGTATATAATAACAATTATGAAATGTCCTTGAACACATTATTAGTGTGGTCTTCCTTCTCAATAGGTCTATAATTTCCACTTTAACATAATTTAATTATAAAAGTTGAAAAATAAATTCATTAATCAGAAAAAAATAAGGAAGTCTCACTCAATAAATCAAAACTAAATTTTTATTTTTTTAAAGATAAATGATTAATTTATTGGATAAATCAAAGTTGAGTTGAGATTGTTAATTAACCAGCTTAGATCTAGAATTAAGATGGATCTAGGCTAGTTTAATTATTAATTATAATAATAATCAACCTATGAGGTGTAAACCAATTGGTTTGTGTGGAGTTTCAATGAAGACTGCTATTTTTACCAGCCATATAAGGATCAAGCCCAGGCAGCCCTAAGCTCACAAGTTTGTTGGATATTTATAGATTACAACAAATCAATATTTGACAATCTTCATCCTAAATTCCAAGGTTGTTACAACCATTTCCTCATTAGTCCTTTATTGTTGTTTCTGTTGAGAGGTTGTTGGAAAAGTTTATTTTATCCTTTTGTATTAAGACTATAAATTACCTCTCCAAGATGGAGAAGGGGTTTTGCATTTTGAAAAGAAAGGACTTGAAATTTCACTATTGTATTTTAAGTTTTTCTTAATATAAGTTGAACCACTTGCAGTTCCGAAATGAGCAAATCTACAACTTATCGGGTACTATTATCCTATGTTTTTTTTGTTTTTGCTTTGAAAGGAATTGCTTTATCATATTGTTCACATATATGTATGCTAGTTAGTCTTTCATGATCACTATTGGCATGTTTGAAATAAATTGATTTATATTGTGAACAACGAAATTTTTATCATATGTGATACTTTAATAAAATAAAATTAATTACTATTTAATCAAATTAATTTTCTTTGATCAGATTAATATCGTGATTTCCTAATACTCTACATTATTATGTTAGTTACGACATCTTTCTAGCACATATGTCCTCAAATTCCCTGGGTGTTATAATAGGTTGTAGTAGTTTATAATTTATTTGTTAGTACATCTTAATATACGTTAAGATATATTTTACCCTCATCCATCCCACTTCACATGGCCCATTAAGATATATTTTACCACCATCCATCCCACTTCACATGCCTTTTTTTTAAGGGGAAATGGTCCCATAATTCTAGTCAGAGCCACTATTCCAAACAGAAAAGGGTCTAATTGGGACCCCGATCGGCTGGTTCTCCCACAATGTTGATGATGACAATTCAAACCATCAACAGAACCCTATCCCATCTTCTATGCTCCTCAGATTCCCAATTTTCTTCAAGCCCAATAAATCACCCTGACTTGTTCCCCAAGGCTTCCAAAACCTTGGCTCTCTAAAGCAACAATGGTAAACTAGGGAAATATGGCCCAACCTTCTGCTTTGAAATTGGTTGTCTTATATGGTCAAAATCTATAGATCACCACAATAGTATTAACCCTGAAGCGCCCTCAAGTCCAATTTGTTCCTAAAACCTTATCTAGATTCATCAAAGAGTTTGACATAAAACATATGTGACCACCTTCCTTCCACCCCCTTATGGATTCTTGGGATAAGAAAGGTGTAACTTACTGTTTGACTCGATTTCTAATATATGTTATGAAGATGGGGTTAGCAAAAGCCTTATTTTTGCAAGTTTGTGGAATTAACATATGATGCCACTGTTGTGTTTATCTTGTCTAGTGATTTTCAGAGGTGTCACTCTTACTTCGATTCGAGGCCTGGATCAAAAGTTATATTTAATTGAAGTTTTTACCTATCATTAGAGGCCATGTGATGCCCATGTGGCCTCCATGCAACCCTGACAAGTCATCACGGCGGGGTTCGCGAGGCCAAGTCATCACCATGTTAGTGCAATGGTTTGTTGTGTTTCCGCCTATGCTAGTTAATATTAAATATAAGAAAGAGGTAGTGGGCGGTCTTCAATGGAATGGTTCCCACACTTAAATGAAGGTTAGGTCGGTCCCACTCCATTGGCGCATGCATATTACATTCTCCCCACATCACCCTGGCGGTAGATAATGGGGGGCAACCAAAGGGGCTTCACTAGGGGATAAATACCATACCACATGCATTCATATTGGGGGATATATATTGAGGAAAAAATGATATAGTATATTGGGGAATATAAAGGGGGTAAAGGGTTTTTACATTGGAAAGTATAAAAAATGGAGCTCAATGTAAATGAAAAATATAAAGGGGTAAAAACATTAATGAAAAAATGCATACCTACAATATCTAGTGAAAGTAGGGGTTTTGTAAATTGGGAAGGCATATTGGGCTCATATTGGTATAAGGTTAAATAATGTGATTTTTAGAGATATTTTCCAATATGTAGTCAAATTAGGCGTATTGTTTAGTATGCCGTGAATGCACGTGACAAATCAGAGGTTTATTGAATGAAGCCCTCGTGGGGGCAACAGGGTTCCATGGTGGAACCGCAGTCAGATCAACCATCCTTTGTCGACGCATCCACTTTGTGTTATGACGTGAATTGGTTTCAATAGTGAGCAGTGGGTGATGATAAGGTTATGTTGGTCTTAGTTCCCTCCCTCGATCCCACTCTTTGCCCCCTTTATGCATCGACGTGAACTCTTTGTGCACATAGGTTTACAGTCTTGATTGAGGTGGATGTTGGTGGCCACCTGCCTATTCCACTTGGACCCCACCACTATCTCTTTTAGTTTTTCAGTTTCCTTATTTGTAGCACAACTTACTATTTTTGGCAGTTGTTCAAGCCCTGAACTTCCGAAGCCGTTTTGTGGCCTTAAACAACGTTTTTTGGGAAAATCGGGGCCAACTTGATTTGTGAACTAATGTTAGGCACTCGAAAGTCATAGTCCTTAGATAGATCTTTCTAACGAGGTATTTTGCGCATCAAACGGAGATCGTATACCAAAGTTATGACCTTGGGAAGTTGATGTACCAATTTACCCAAACGGGACCCATAGTTTGGCGCTTCATCTCCTAGGGTTAGGTTTTTGGATGTTTAGGGTTTTCCATTGTTTCTCAATAATAAATAGGCCTTTGAGCCTCATTGTAACACAATGTAGAGGCATATAGCAGCCACATCTCTTCTTAGAGATAAGCTACCATTGCCCGAGCTAGTCTTATTTCCATTTTGTTTGTAAGCATATTTCAGTATTTGATATTAATGAAATGAAGTGTTATTTTTGCTGCATCTTTGTATTTATGGGTATATTTGTAATTTTTTGTGTTCTTATTTAAATTTGGATAAGGTCTGTGGCTGATATTGACCCACGATGCATATTTATGCTAGGTTAGGCTTCCACCAATGCTCTCATTGGGGTCAGCCTCGCCCACATACATATGGTTTGAGGTTGATCACCTACTAGTCTTGATGGCCGAAGTATAAGACAATCAATACAAGCATGGGTTGTATGAAACAGGGAGGGTGGCCCATCGCCCGCACCCAACTATATAAGTTCTTAAGGTGAATGTAACAACCTTGGTGAAATTTTCATGTAATAAAAGTTAATAAACACAAAATAAGACCACAATTAAGGGACACTTATTTCAAGTTGTATGTTGGGCAAAGATATCCCAGTGGGCATCACTGTATGCGTGTTTTGGCTAAGGAAACTTGACAGAGACTAAGGCAAAGGTATTAAAAGGCAAAAATGAATTTTTGGCACATTTATTTATGAAAATAAAAGAAATTAGGAGAAAATTAAGGTGAAAGGTCACAGGTTGCATGTGAGGAGGAAAATGAAGGGAAATAATGGAAAATGAAGAAATAGAGGCCTCGTTAATAAAAATGCTTCTAAGGATTAGTGGGCAAGATTTTTGCTAACCTTTTGTCAGTTCAAGTTTGGAGCTCTCTCATTATTCCTCTCTCTCACTCTTGGTCACTTAGAGTTTTCTTGGAGCACTCTAGCTTTGGATCAAGGAAGGAAAAACAAGCAAAGGGAAAGGAAGGAAAGCAAGAATCAATGAAAGGAAAGCAAGATCAAGTAGCTTCAGTAGGAATACTTGCAGGTAACCTTTTGCATGTGTGATTTCCTAGCTGGTTTGGACATGCATGTTGGTGTATGGTTCTCTTGTTGTCGGTGGCATGGTTTTGTTGGGTTATGATAGTGGTTTTCAGCCTAGCTTTGCCTTTTTCTCAATGCCATGGTATGTTGGGATTCTTATTTTGGTTTTTGAACTTTGGTTTGTCAGATGGATTTAAGAATCCATGGCGGATGTGGTCTCAAGTTTCATTCCCAAAGGCCTAGGTATCTCTTGATCGGTTTTGGCGGGATACACGATAAAGCCTGAGGGAGAAGTCTTGGTTTAGGGCCTAGTGATCTGGGTTTGGATTGCGGTAGAGCTTGAGATGTTGTTCTTGGTTTAGGGCCTAGTGATCGGAGGTTGGATTGCGGTAAAGCCTGAGAGACAAGGAGACCGAAAATTCCTCAAGAATAGTGATGCATTCCATATGGTATTCCAAGTTTGGTTCGGTTGTGATCGAAGCACCGATTTTGGTGTGATCACGGTTTGATGAGGGTGGAAGTGGTTTAACCTCTAGATTCCCTTGGTTGTTCTATGAGATCCCACATTCATGCTTGGAATATGGCACGGGGGTGATGGCTAAAAGAGAGATTTGGTTCGGCCATGTTTATGGTCGAGTGGTACGTGGAAGTCCTGTACTTGGTCGGATTTGCCTATGATTAATAAAAGCTAAGTTCTATTACTTTTGCTTTGGTTTATATGTGGATTTAATGGCTACCATATCTCTTATATCTATATGGTTTTATGATGCTTATAAGCATGGTTAAATGGCTGGTTCATGTCATGGTTATTTCGTGTATTTACTTGTAACTATTAAATTGAAAGACGCAAGACCTAATTGATGACATAATAGTTCAATGGAGAAGGAGGTGATCCTCCTGGTTATGTTTCATAAGTTATTTTATTCATTTATGCTTTGTCTAGTATCCTAGACCTATAGGTTGCATTGATGCCAAGTGTTTAACAAAATGTCAGTCCTGGTTGGGGATGCTCAGGCCTAGTCCTAAGGTTGATTTTTGATTTATCAGCATTGTTATCATATCTTTAATTGATTTTGAAGGTTGTAGCAAGTTTTGGGCAGAGGTCAGGATTCTGGGTTAGAAAAGTGGCTCAAATCTCGGGGTCGCTGGCACAAGTCTACTGAGAAAAATTCCATAGCCGCTGACACATAGGCCTGTGAGAGCGACTTTGGGTTGTTGGTCGTTGTCTTGCTTATAACATGAGAGCAAATTTGAGTTAAAAGGCTTAAAACATCGGTGGGATCCAATGACATGATGTCTGAGTGGCTGACATGTCTCTTGAAGGTGTTGTTGCTGATGTGGATGAGTTTGTTTGATATTTTCCGTTGGTTCCATTTCCTTAAATTCACCAAGGAAGTTGAATCCCTTATAGTAACCTCCCTCGTCGCATGTTTACCCTGACTGGCAAGTTGCTTGGGTGGACCTGGGAGGAGGGGGTGTTACAATGAATTAGGCCTAAGGCCTAAGCATTGAGCCCTCATCTCTGTAATTGTTATTACAAGGGGCAACCCAGGCCATTAAAACAATGTGAAAAATTATGGGCCCAAAGGCTTGAAACTGCGAACGCTTTGTCTAGATAAAGTAACCAGTGTAGGTACATGTTTGATTTATATATTTATTTGTTCACAGACATTTGGAGTATGTTTGAGTATTCATGAACACACAATATTATGTTCATCATGAAATAACCGCAGACAACACAATCCAAACTGACATCCAAATTCATGAATACAGAAAATATCATTCCAATCATGAGCATAACAGTGAGCCTCACTGCTTAGGCATCATTTACATTTATAAATACAAAGTATTGCGTTATTCACATATAATAATAATCAACACAGTCCATAAGACATATACACAAGCAATTTACACTTATTTGTGTGTTTAATGATGGCTGGAAATTGAGAGAGGGACTTCAACTCTCCACCTAACCATAGGCCCATTGCACTGTAATTTTTCTTGCAGTTGACCACCCCCAAGCTAGATCCAAAGTCTGAGGGGATGCTTGTTCAAGGAAATTCACACCCAAGGCCTAGACACATACACGAGGAGAAGGAGTCCATCGTCTTGGTGGGTTAACAACTGCTCACTAGCAGTAAGCACCACAATGGCTCACTCACTCGTTGATTCAAAAACATAGGGCTTCACCTAAGATTCAAATGGCCATTGCTCAACTCTAGGAGGCTTAATCTATAGTATAGGCTATCACAACTTTTCTTTCTTAGCAAGCACCGCAGGGGTCTGTAGAACAAGTGGTTTACAACTCTTTTAGCAAGCACCATGGTGAACAAATTGCCTTGTCAAATGTTTCATTAACTAACAACAAGCTTCAAGTAGTTCAACCATCTTGAGCTTCCCTCTAACCGTTCAGGCTTAGACTCACCATCCACTGGCCTCAATACAAGAGATGTGAGGAATAACACCCCAGTCATCTGAACACTAGCTCTCAGTCTATCTAGTCAAGCTCAGTTTTTCAACTTAGCTCCGATAACACCTTACTCTTTCTTTCCACGAGGCTTTACTCACGCATGCTCTTTTATGCTATTTCTCTAATTCTCTACATGATGTGCCTTTTCACTATCCCCTTTTCTTCCTTGCCAATCTCTTTCTTTTTTTTTTCTTCCCGAGGCAACCATTCCACTATCTAAATCCCCAAGGAGGGGATAGGGATGGGCACCATTCCCCACCCATGCTGCCCCATCCAATCTTCTTCAATGTCTGTCAGTGCTGGTTAGTCATCGATCATGATGAGGCTAAGGAAATTCAATGTGGCCATATGGGACTGCTCTCAACACACCACAAATAACTGACAAACACGCCACAGGCACACTGCGGCCCTCCCCTCAGAGCTTTGGATATGTGTGTCCCTCCCTTTAGCGAATCATTAGTTTATTTCCACATAGATTTATATACATCTATAATTTACACAGTTGGGTTTAGATACATGGGGTGTTATAGAAAAATGGTTGTTACAACATAGACACCTCCGTGATTAAGATATAAAAGGACATGGAAGACCCTAAGAGTGCTTCTCAATTACTTGTCAAACATCCTTGAAAAGAATCTGCTTGGAAAAATTTCCCACCAAAACCTCTCAACTTTCACCTTCTCTAGAGATTAAGGGATATCTGCTATGGATAGATTCTGCCCACTACCATTTTCACCTAATTCATCTTTACCTTCACCCCTTTTTGCTTTATAGCTCCCAAGACCTTTGTTTGAACCCCTGCTTCCTCAAATATTTGAACTAGAGAAAGAGCCCCTATGCCATATTGAGGAATATATGTAGTGAGAGATTGGGCAACCTGCAAGGATTGCTAAGTGTTAGGATGAGATTCCACTCCAAAATCTTCATGAACCACCTTTATGTTTTGCATGGCCACCCTTGCGAGCTCCTCATTTGGATTTTTCGGTCCATCTAACAACCCTTCTCGAAAAAATTAACGATCATATAGGGTAGTAAAATTGGATGGAGTGTTGAAGATTGACTTTGAATTTTGATCTGTCAATCAACCTCATAGTCCACTAGCTCCTCGTCTATTGAGCACCACCTTAAAGGCTTTTTGTGACTACTGCCTTCCTCCCTCTTTGATGGTGGCCTATCTATAAAAACGAATTCCTCAGAGAACTTTCAATTAGCCCTGACAAAACCCTCACTTAACAAATGGCCACGTGAAATATGCATAAAGGATGGAGAGACATGCATCATATTCTAACTCACACTTGATGCTCTCACATTAAAATCTATAAATTGCCAAACCTTACTGCAATCCATTTAAATAATATTCCAATATTAAATCATCACCTTTATTCTTATTCCAGGAAAATATATTATTTATTAAATAATATTAATTAAAATAGAATTATAAATATAGATAATAATAATAATAATTATTTTCCAATTTTAAGGTCGTGGCCACACCAAATTGGTGTATGAGACCCTTGTTTGTAGAACAAGGAACCCACCTCCGCATACAACAATTAGACTAAGTCTACAAAGACATACATACTCTACCCCTCTCGTTTTGAACCTATAACTTTTTAAGAAAATACAGCTCTTAACTATTAAACCCACTCAAAACTATATAAATTTACCATATACATAATATTATTTATAAATAATTTTATTTTCATTTAACAAAAAAAAATCACATCATAGTCTAAAACAAAACATACAACAAAGCACAAGCGAAATGACTTTCTAACAATTTAACGACGTATGCGTCGTGGCGCCGCCACGATGGATGCGTGCCGTTCTGAGTGTCGTCTTGTCCTCCAATCTTTCACTGGAAACCAGAAAAACCAAAATCAAATATAAAATGATAATCAGAGACCTCCGTAACAAACAAATCATCTCATTCTTTTGCTCCTTCCAAATCAATCAAACAGCTGGCATGGCATGGTTCCGGAGAACAGCCGCAGCAGCATGATTTGATAGGCGGCATATGATTCAATTATGCACATCCTCGAGGTTTGGATCCCAGAAATCAGTCTAAGTTTTGGCCGGAGCGGGATCGAACTCTTGACACATATCATCATGATTTTCCTGTTTAGCATACAGGTTTGCGCTGAGAATTGAATTTGGGTTACTTTTAGTAAACTCGCTGGACTAGATACCATTCTGCAAATTGAGAAGGAAATGGCCGAAGAAGAGGCAGCAGATGCAGATGAGGAGGAATATTAATAATAAGAACAAGAATGGCTATTGTGACGGGCGATCGATATGTAGAGCTTCTGGTGAATTTCGTGGAGAAGCAGGCAGAGTCGCTCCTGGAGGGAACCCTGATCCTGAAGCTGAATCCGGTGGGATTGCATTATGTTCAGTCTCGGCTCGAGGCTCTGCAAGAGCTCGAGCGGCTGCGAACGGGAGCTCCGGTCGATTACCTGCGCGCTTACATTGCGGATTTGGGGGACCATCGGGCGCTCGAGCAGCTCCGGCGGGTTCTCCGTCTGTTGACGTCTCTTAAAGTCGTCTCGGTCTTGCCCCATCCCTGCAGGGATCCCACGCCACTCTCGCTTTTGCCCTTTGGTCGATTGCGCTCTCTGGAGCTTCGGGGATGTGATCTCTCGACCTCCGCCGCGCGAGGATTGCTGGAGCTCAGGAACACTCTGGAGAAAATCATCTGCCACAATTCCACGGTAAAAATTCATTCTACTTTAGATTTTGACCTAATTTAATCAACCAGCCTTGAATTCTGATTTCCCTGGATAAGGGCTGTATGTTATAAACCCTGCTTCGAGTAACTATTCCATCAAAATTGCATAGGACTTGCACCCGATTCCATCTTTTTTTAATACATCCCCTCCCTTTTAATACTTGCCACTTAGGTTGGACATGTAGGCCACTGCATTAATGGAGCCATTACCTGGCTTCATCCTTTTCAATGCTTCCCTTTCGTTTTAATACTTGCCATTTAGGTTGGGCAGGCAGACACGAGCGATAATGAAACCATTGCATCCAGGCTCATCTTTTTTAGTATATCCTTTCCACTAAAATGAGGACGGGCCCAGGTGGATGGCCTAACATTCCATCAACTTCACTAGTAAATCAAGACCCTGTTCATCTTCATCGAATTGGAACTATGCATTGTTTAATTTTTGAATCCTGTTGGTGCTTGCTTTGCATTAGAGTTCTGCATTGTTTAATTTTATATTTCCTGCTGGGTGCCTTTCCTGAATTGAAATCCTGCATTTAGGCTTCTGCATTGCTTTGGTTTTTGATTTTGTTGCTTGGATTAATAGGACGATTGGTCCTTTGTGATTATTTTCTGTTTCAGGACGCTCTCAGGCATATTTTTGCTGGAAGGATTGTTGAAATACAGGATTGCCCTGCATGGACCCGGTTATCTTTTGTCTCTTGTGCTAGCAACAACATGGTTCTCATGGATGAGTCTCTTCAGTTGCTTCCCGCTGTGGAGACACTGGATTTGAGTCGGAACCGTTTCGCGAAAATTGCCAGTTTGCACAAGTGTATGCACTTGAAGTACTTAGACCTTGGATTCAACAGTATTCGGACAATATCGTCGTTAAACGAGGTGGGATTCATTTCAATTCTGTTTCGGTGTTAGACTGTAAGAGCAGGTTATTGTTTGATGCAATTATCTGCTGGAGTACATCCTTAAGCTTAGAACTAAACCAATTTGGAGATGTCCAGTAGGTGCAGTTGTGTTTTCTGTTATCAAATTTCTCAGACTCAAATTGAAGTTTATCTTAGTCTGCAATGTGCATAAATGTTTCCTGTCTTCTTTTTCACTGTCATTCATTTTGGTTGGAGCAGGTCACAGCTCGGATCACCAAGCTTATTCTTAGAAATAATGCTTTGACAACATTGCACGGGATTGAAAATATAGCCACACTCGAAGGCCTAGACCTTTCATTTAATATGATCTCCAATTTTGCCGAGATCGAGTTGTTGTCTAGTCTTCCTGTTCTTGAAAGTGTCTGGCTGGAAGGCAATCCAATCAGTTGTGCTCGATTATATCGGGAGCAAGTTTTCAGCTTCTTTTCCAATCCACATAAAGTAAGTTAAGCAATCCATTTTATTTGGTTTCACCTCTTTATGTACTTCATTATCATGTTTTGGCAGATATCTTCTCTTTATCCATCTCATTACAACCTTTAGTGGCAGAGAAGGCATACCCATTTACTCACGTTTCTGATCTCTTACTCTTATATATTCCAACAGCCACATTATTCTTTCTTAAATTCTTTAATTCAAGGGTTGAATTGTTTAAACTCTAAAATAGTCTTCTATCCCAATAACAGACTTTATTTCCTAATAACTCAAATTGGAAAACCATTTCAATTTTGCCTTCATAATCTTCTGCCATTTGTGGGAATAAATTGAAGGGATATTTAAGTTTGTGTCATGCATTAACTGATTACACCGAGATTATTTGAGAGGTGTAACTTGCCATTTGGTTACTGCCCTAGTTGAAATTAGATGATAAAGTGATCCGTGGGAGGGAGGTCTGGACCGTAAAAGTCATTGCAGCAAGAAGACAGATGCAACGACCTGGCTATGGGTTCTATTCTCCTGCAAAAGGTGAAATTCATTCAGATGTCAACAGTAAGCTGAGAAAATTTGGTGAGCAACACGAAGCCAATAGCTCTGGTGATTTCCAATTGAAGGCAAAGGAGGTAAGTCATGCAAAATGCATGTTTCATGTTAATCATTATGGAATGGCTGCTTGATGTCAATGTTTATGAGTGCATGTCACAGCAATGCAAACTTCTGTCTTTTGTTTACCATATGTTGTATACTGCTGCTTTTATTGCTTATTCTTTATTTAAAATGTACCCTTTCATATAAAAACTTCTAATTTGAAAACCAGATTCAGCATATCCGTTGGAAGTTGCATGCTATTTTTGTTAAAACATATTTATTTCCATGTTCAGAAAACATGTTAACATTGTTTTTTCTGTGCCTGTTGTTGCTTTTATTTTTCTTGTGCCTGTCATTCTGGTGATTATTTCACTCTTTAAATTTGCTCTCTTGTAGAAAAGGATAGCTCGACTTGCCTCAATTGAGGATCCAGAGCATAAGAGATATTTGCTTTCTGAAGGTGTTGAACAGGATGGTTCTGGTTCACCTGTGCATGAAAGTGAAAGCAAGAGAAAGGATGAAAAAGATATTGGTGAAAATGACAGGGCAGATGCCTTGTCTTTATTTGATAGAATAGAACTTCTCAAGAAAGAGGATTCAAGTGCATGGTTCCAAAAACTGAGTGACTTGTTGTACTCAACTAATGTGGATAAAGAGGACTATGTTCAAGGTACTGCTTTCAATTCTAAGCGACAGTCTCATATGAGAAGGCGGCGACAAAATAAGGTGGATAATAGTAGTTCTAAAGTAAAATTAGAGGACAAGGAAGGATCAATGGGTCACCATGACAGAGATACTCCAGAAGCAGAACTGCAACATATGAGAGATGATGAGGGCAATGCTGGTAAAATTGTGAATGAAGTACAAGAGAATGGCTTACTTGGAAACTTTTATCTAAAGGGGAAAACAGTATCCAATTCTTTTGTAAAGCATGCCACTTCACTGAAACCTTCGCCCAATTCAGAAATTAGAGAAGTTAATAGCTCTGAGGAGCAATCGAAGGTTCTAATCTCCAATACAGCTGGAAAATTACCTAAAGAAGGCATGACTTATTTGTGTGTACCTGGCACCGTGGCAAATGAAGAAATGTGCTCAGGTGAAAGTTTTGGTTCACTAAAGACTATTGAGGAGATAATTGAATCTCATTCCTCTTCATTCTGTCTTTCTTCTCCTCCCCACTATCAGGAAGATATACTACATCGCCGCCAAAATCTGGAGGAAGAATTCATGCAGCTTTCTCTGGACTCATACTCTATAGCTTCATCATCTGACAGTGAGTCTAGTAGTGATGACCACTATTTATCTGATTCCTCTAGTTCTATAGATGGACAAACTGTTTCCCATGCAGATGCAGATACTGATCTTGATAATGCAAATGGTGAATCTAATATAGTGCTTGAGGATTTCAATGAAGTAAGTGGAAAATGTCAACATAGTTCATTGTTCAAGGATACATCCCTAAATGCTCATAGCTGTCTAGATTCAAATGTAATAGAAGATTCAAAAATGGAACACACAGTACTGTCTCGTGCAGATGACATTTTGGTAGATGCAGGTGGTGGCAGGCTTGCTCAGACTGTGACTAAAGATATGTCGCATGCGCGCAAGACAACAGGCACATGGAAGCATAAAAGAAGGGTTGTACTTTTGGATGAAGTTGGAGTTTTTGATGCAGAGCTTGAACAAATTCAAGATCCTTCAAGCTCTTTGTGTGTGAACAACCTAAAAAATGGTATGACAAGATTGGCTTCTACACAGACTGGGCTTGCTAAATCAGATGGAAGGAAAGAGATAATCGTGAGTTCTTTCAATAAAGTGTATCCATATACCAATTGTGCCGAAACTTCCAATTGCAACATTAAAACATTGGAAATGCCTGTAAGTGTGGAGTTGGATGATCCCCTAAAACAGTATTTTCATCGCCAGCTTGCTGATGATAAGTTATCAGAGAGATGCCTATATTATTTTTCCTGCAATTGTATTCGTCTATGGGAAGATGATCCTGATGAAAGGTAAGCTGCTCAGGTTATTTAATTTTGTATTTTGAGTCCCTGATATTTCATTTTCAACAACATTTGTATCTAGAACACTGCAAAATCCCTTGTTTTCTTCTCCTGTTTTTTGTTTTAGTGAGCACCAAAGCATTTAGAGACCCTTCCTGCATCCTAAATAGCATATGCTACTTTAATTACCAACACTTGTCAGTTCCTATCAGTACTCTTTACTTCTGGCGTTTGAGCTACTGTTATGAATCAACACTTCTTTTGCAATTGCTGAATTCTTGTACATCGTTTTTGCTCACCGAATTCTTGGTGATCTTTTTCTTAATTGCCCAAGTTGGCAACCTGTTTTCACCGTCCTTATAAAATGTTTTCTAAAGGTTTTTATAGTTCTCTTGAATTATAATTCTCTTATATTACCTCCAAAAGGATATAGTCCATACTGTTTAGGCCACGTTTTTCTTTCTTCGTAGATACCATATCGTTTCATTGCCATTACTACATTGTCATGTGTCTTGTCTATTATTACGTCCTTATGCGAAATTGTAGTTCCCCATCTTTCCTTTATCTTCAATGCCTGGTTGTCGAGTATAGTTTAAAATAGACTGCTTCTGGGTATGCCTTAACTACAATTGTGTTCTTTGGTTTAGTTGCAAATGACTACATCTAGATACTGCCTCTCTACAGTTTTTTGTTGTAGAAATGCAGTCTATATATGCATATTTATTGTGATGTCATTACTGGGCAGTTTTGAGAACTTGTCTATGGGCACTATTTTACTGTTCTGTTAACAATTTATATAGTTTCAGTATTTTTTTACAAATTGTTCTCTATTCTGGCATACCTCTTCACATTTTGTATTTTCATTTGTTGTAAAAAATGTAGTGTTAGAGTATTATTTTCCTAGTACTGGAGAAAAAAAGAAATTATACTAATATCCACGGATGACAAAAATTTGGTCAGTGTGACCCTAAAGTACAACCAACAATAATGGTTTTAGAAAGGAGTGCCTAAACAATCTCCCATTGAAAACACAAAAAATGGATTTTACTGTAAGAATTAACCTGTAAAAATACATGGAACCAGCGATAAGAACACAATCCCTATGGAATTTGTCAACTAAAATGCTGAAATGCACCATTCTCACAAAAGAGCAATCCGGGCATTAAAACACTATTTGATTGGTCTACCATTCTCTGTGCTAGCAGTAGTCAAATATTGGTGCCTGACCCCCTACTTGCCCAGATGGATTAGAGGAGTGATGCAATCATTCAGCTAGGTCTAGGTAGTGTCCTGGTGCCTGGCACTTAAAGGTTACGCGCTCTCTAAGAAACAAAGCTAAACACCTCTTGTTGGAATAACGAAAGAAGAAAAATACTTTTTCTCTAGGATCTTTGTAAAGATAGTAATACCTCCCCCAAATCTCACAATAATGTGGGATCTTGGAAATGAAATGCTCCTTGCTGACCATCTCATGAAGAGAAAACACTGCACATTTTTCTGCATGAAGGACATGGGCGTCTACCATCTTGAAATTAGCATGAATGTCCTTTGAACTGGCCAAGCAGAAATCTAAGTCCATGTTGATGCGACTGGTGTTGTTACAAATCATTTGGATGTTTTGCAATCAAGTTGTCAAAGTTCTGGGGAAGCCGAAGTACCAACTTTTTCAACAAGGATCGGGTCACATATCAGCAGTCCATGTGTCATGGTCATCCCATTCTGCAAGTTATATATTGTAAATGATCTTCGTAAACCTTGAGGCTATGTAACAACCTAGGTAAGCCTATAATTTGATGATGAATTCCATCCCAGGAGGTTTTTTAACCTCACTGATTACCTGTGTTTTTCGACACGGCTAATCAGAAGAGTTTTTTCCCTCCAGCTTAAACCCCCAAAGCGAGGGTGAAATTTATTGTTGAATTATTAGGTGAGTCCTAGTGTTTTAGTCGAGTATGATGTAAAAGTGATTTGAGAATAATTTAAACTAGTTGGCTTAATTATTTTATTACAAATCATTTTGTTTACTAGATCATATTGTGTCGCAGATGGGTTATGTGTCTTGAGGGTCTAAGCCAAATGTGTATTCCCCCTTTGAGGTTGTAAATGTAAAATCTTATGTATTAGAGAGTGGAAAAATAATTAAATCCCTTCATATGTAAATTGATTTATTTTTCTGGCAAAATAAAATTAAATCCTAAGCGAGAAAATTAATTAATTAGAGTTAAAGTTAAATTGTCTTAGGAAAAATAATTCCCCAAGTGGAAAAATTCGTGGGTCCTAAAAGAATCAATTTTTAAAGGTCTTCCACCATGGGAATATTGTATATTTCAAGAAAATTTGGACCCTTGAACTTTGGTGGTTAAGTCAAAGTCAAATTTTTGAGGAAATTAACTCAAATTTTTTAATTTTGAGCTAATAAAAATGGGATTAAATGATAAATTCGAAAATTCTTCAACAATAAAAAATCAAGGGCCAAGATTAAAAGATCTTGAAGTGTTTATCAACGACCAAGATTATTTTGACAAAGATTAAAGAAACTAGCCGTTATTTTTCCATTTGGAGGATAAACTATAAATTAGAGAGTCATTTGAGTCTCTAACATCTTGATCTCTGGCTAGAAACTTTCATTTGAAGTAGCATCGTAACTATGGGCCATGAGAACTATTTTTTCAATCATAATAAAGACTCTGGGGTGAAATTCAAGGTGTTCTTGCTTATTGTTTTGTAGTATGCGCTGACTACAGACATCTCTATGTTGTGCTGAATATTGGTAGGATTTGTTTTTTCATTATATTGAGATAGAACCATACTGTTGATAGTTTTGGGCTAATTTTAGGTGGTTTGAATTCTCCATGTGATCTAACAAATTATTTTGAGATAAATTCATAGTGCTTGTAGGTATTATAGTCCTTGGCCTAGTTCACAAACTTGCACAAGAATCACTGTTGTTTCGATTCCAAGTATTTATATGGTGGATTAAATCTTTGCTAAGGCTATAGTATACATTGGGGTTTCTAAAGTATTTTTATCCATTCTTCAAAGGAAAAAACTCCATAAAAATATTTTTCTCAAAAATTTAAAAATTTTAAAACCCTTGGATATTTGTAGGTCTTGTGAATAATTTTGTACATCTAACTTGTAAATTATTTTTTCTAACTTGGGTTTTAGGGATTTTTAGTATTTTGTATATATTTGGGGTTTGGGTGTTTTTATTTTTATTTCTGCAGGTTGGATCAAGGAATCAAGTGAGAGAAGAGCTAGATCTAGGCCCTTAAGGGTAGGATCTAGTTTCTAGACATTTTTGCAGGGACATTTACTGAAAATTTGACGGCAAAATTCAAATTCAGAAGACTTTTTTTTTTCAAGACACGGGTTTCTAGTTTTTGGCCTCCTCTTGCCATTTCAGCCCCCGATCTATGATCCTAGCCCTTTTATCCCTACACATTTGTTTCCCTTAGCCTTGCTCTCCAGTTCTTGGCCTCTTTTGCCCAAAAATCAACCCAAAACCCTAAGCTGAAGTTTTGAAGCTAAACATTTGGCGGTTTTGATGGAGTAGGTCTCAAAATTCTTATTTTCAAGCAGCAAAGTGATCCCAAAGTTTCAACGATTTTCAACGGTAGGATCTTCAAGGCCTTGGGCCTAGGGTTTGACCTCTAAACCATTGTTTTATGCAGTTTTTATTACATAAGCAAATTACTAATATCGAAGCCCTAAAACCACTTTTTAATTGGTCAAAATCAATTAGAGTTGCAAAATCTGGAATTTATTGCATAACTGTGAAATTCAAGTCTGAAATATTTCTTAAGCATACGCTTAATAAAAATAAAAATTTTGAATTTTCAGTTTCTGGTAAAAACTTACTATTTTTAGACATTTTGGGCAACATATTCAGTGTTTTTAGCTTGCTGATCTTATGACTAATTTATTGCTCTAATAAATTTATCGGTTCTGAAATTTTTGAATCACACATCCTAAAAGCTCCAAAAATTGGAACTTTTGATTTTTAGTGCATTTTTACTATTTTTGGGCATATTGACCATCTATTTTTGACATCTTTAGCTTGCTGATTTGTGACTAATTTACTCTTGTTATAAATTTATCAGTGCTGAAATTTCTGAATCACACATCCTCAAAGCCTTAAAAATTGAAAATTTTGATTTCTATTGCATTTTTACTATTTTTGGGCATATTGACCATCCATTTTTGGCATATTTAGCTTGTTGATCTGTGGTTGTTTACTGCTGTAAACTAACAAATCAGATTTGAATTTCACTGAATACATCTTTATAAAGTGGGCTAAATAAGTTAATTTACATTTGCTGGTCATTGAGAATTTTCGTGTTTTACATCTATAAGACAAATTTCATGATTTTAAGTGGTTTCCTCACTGCTGTTATAACATTGATTAAATTTGAATTTTTTGAATGTTTACTGCTGATATAAATTGTCATAGATTTAGAATTGGCTTATGTCATCTTTGCACTCAAAATCTGACATTGATTTTGTTGATTGACATAATATCTTTTGTTGGTTACTTGAAATTTAAACTTGTATCTTTTAGCACTTATCTTATTTAAGATTGCATCACAACATTGTTAAATACTCTTGCATTAAGATAAATCTCACATAGGTACTTAAGTAATTTGAGCAATCTTAACTCAAGATAATCTCACTCATAATCTCGTGCATAAGCATACTAGATTTAGATTGCATTAATAATTGACATCTTAGCATAAGCTAGGTTGATAGAAACATAGGGCAACCCTTCTCACTTAGCTTGAGGGGCTTCAACAACTCTTCGGTGGCTAACACGGTGACCTTGCAGTCGTCAGAGCCACAATCTTTGCAGCGTTGGAGGCATTAGGTGATAGGAGCACAACAAAAGATATTGTTAGTCAGGCCCTAGGTTGCTTCCTGTTGGCCTCTTTCCCACAACCTACTTTGGAGCGCAACTTCAAAATAGTTAAAGGAAGGTTACATCTAGATTAGGCACTTAACTAAAATAAACCAAGATCTCTGCATCACACATAGGTCATAGGTTTGCATATCGTTCATGTTAGTCAATCATCTTAAACAGTGAGTGTCCATCTGGTCATTTGGTTCCATTTCATTATAAGCAAGACTTTGTGACTCCATTAAGGTAGTGGTCTCATACTTTAAAATCTACTTTAATCAATAATGTTGCTTGAATTTAACCAATTGGCTAGGCCACTCATCCATGTCTCCCAAACAAGTTGGTTTCCAACTTGCTTTTCTTCATATCATTCAATAGGGATTACTTCCCATAGATTGTTGTTGGGAGATAGTTAGAACAGAGTGGACGGGGAGCAGAGTGATGACCCTCGTCTTGAGCGTTGTCACAGTGCTTGTACAATCTGGGCAACAACAGGATGGATATTAAGGCCATCTAAAATCTGTAGGAAACCAACTTCTGTCTGTAAGGTTGAGAAAGGGAGAGCTAGGTCATATGAATGAATTGTTGATAATTAACTTTCCTGGGTACATTGTTAATTTATCCTTCTATTAAAAAAGTTGAAGAACATTGAAGTAATATATATAGCTAGGAGTCAATAGACCTAAATTTTGACAAGTTGCAAAAAGATAACGACGTCAAGGTATCTGCACCTTCTCTGCCAAGTCAGACTTAGGGAGAAGTGAGAAATGAAGTCCATAGATGAAGGAAGAACCAAATAAGGATACTTTCATGTCTAGAGGCAGAAACACCAAGGGTAGAAGTTTGTGAAGATAAGAGAAGGTTGAAGATGCTCTCTAGTGTTGAAGTTTCTAAGTTTACTTAGTTAGAAACCCTTCATGCACTTTTTCTGATTTATTCCTACCTACTTGTTATTTTTCCTTAACAAGGTATTTACAACGTAAGCACTGAAAATAAGCACCAATGCATGCTCAACATATTATAGATCAACAACTAAAAGAAACAAGATCAAACACACCACATGACACCATTATTTTTGGACTAATGTCCTCGGAAAAACCCAATGTGGGAAAAACGATGCAGCGATTTGAGGGTTTTATTGTTAAGCAATATCAGAGTACAATCTGGGCGCTGAAACTGGCTTACCCAACAAAGAATTTCCTTAGCAGTAATACCTATAGGTTTTTGACAAATCTACTAGCTGAAACCCTGAATAATCCTTCCGGTAGCTACTCAACACCAATCTGCCCTAGAAACCCCAGCATCTGCCCAATTTGTACTGCGTCAGCCTCTCCTAGCCCAGTGCTGGCACTGCGTCTGCCCTAGGAGTCCCTGCGTCAGCTCTCCAAGCCTCTGCGTCAACTACGCTGGCCTCTCTGGTGCTTTGCACAACACTTCGCTACCTCTACGTTGCCCTTCGTGAGCACTAGGTACTCCTGTGTGTCTCTCTCTCTCTGCTCTGCTGCTATCCCGACACTATCTCTGCCTCTCTGTACTCAATGCCCTTCAGTTTCTCTCCCGATCACTGATTCTATCTCTTAGCAAGCCCCACTTTAGAGAATAGAATGATTGATCACTTTGGTGTATTCTCCAAGTGACCCTCAAGCCTCCTCTTATACTTTTCCTGTTGACATATCAACGACTGAGATTAAGTCCCTAATCAACGGCTAAGATTAGATCTGGCTTGATCCATGTCTTTTGGACCATTCTAACACATATTCATATTAATACACATTAATATTTTATTTTCCCTAAGTTTAGACTTAGGGACTCCACTAAAAATATTAATTATTTTAATATTTCCTAATCTGTTTAGAATCTGCCCAAACCCTTTCTGGGTATTGGAGATCTCACATGCCCCAACCTCTTCACCAAATTTCCTGGCCAAAGCACATCTGATGCTAACCCAAATCAACACTCCCTCTTAGCGAGGACTGTGCTCTAGCAATACTCCTCACTGAGTATTACTCTAATCATCCGACATCGGTACTTGTGCTGATGCTAGGCCTTCCTGCCCAACATCCTTTGCTCTGCTGCATCTTGTACTACTACCCATGGTTCTGCCACTACTGCATCTATACGACAGCTCCCTCTGCATCCGTGCTGCTGCTGGTCCTTTTTCTCAGCACTGCATCTGCACTGCACCTCCTCTCATTATGCTGCATCGTGTTGCCCACTGCTACACTGCAACTCAATTACTGAGAAGTAAGTAACTGATCTCCCAACTCTGACATCTCCATTAGGCTAGAAACACTCAAGATGTTGGAGCTCCCTTTATCACTGGCAAGTGCTCCCTCTCTGACCTTTGCGCTGCTGCAACAACTCTGTGCATCTCGCATTGTTGCACACCTCTCTGTGCCATCCTACACTTGTGCAACACTCCTGTGCCTCTCGCACTGTTGCAGCCTACTAATTTCGCGCTGTCTCGGGAATCCTGCATTGTAGCTCTCTCTGCAGCTCCATCCACATCCGTCTCTACCCACATCAGCCAGTCCTGCTACTCCTCATCGGGGCTCTTGTAGCAAGGTCTAATCCAAGACGCTGGGTACCTCGAGGATCCTGCCCCTCATCGCCTATAGTCCACTTGACTACAGCTTGATGTCTCCCCACTTCCGCTCAAGTGGCGTGTGCGCACTCATGGCACAGTCATTGTCTGTCAAAACTTCCTTCTTTGCCCGTGCTAATGTTGCCTTAGTCTCGTAAGACTCTTCCTTACTCTTCTTCCTCGGACACTAGGTTGCATAATGACCCAACTCCCCACAGTGGAAGCACTTGACTCCCCACAGTGGAAGCACTTGATTTTGGAGAGATCTTTCTTCTTCTGCTTTTCCTGCTTTCCCTCAGATGATAGGGCCACATCCTCCTCCTCTTGCTTGACCTTGATCCCTTTACTGCTACTACTTGTCTCCGACTGCCGTTTGATCTCTTCCTGGTGAAGTGCTGCCCACATCTCATCCCAAGGTGGGAGAGTCCCTCTGCCCAGGATACTCTAGACAAATACTTCCCAATCTTCTGAGACAGCATTCAGGGCTGTCCTCACCATAAGCTCCTGATCCGATGTCGCTCCTATAGCAGTCAACTGGTCTTGGATCTCATTCAGTCCTCCGAGGAGGGTGTCGATCGATTGACCCTTCTTCATCTGATACAACCTCATTTGGTTCTCGAGCAACATTCTTCTCTGCACAGAAGTATGTTGATATAGCTTCTTGAGAGCCTCACACATCTCAAATGCCGTTTCCTTCTTGGCTATATGTAGTACCACATGATCTTTGACCCCATCAAAGATAATGCACTTGGCCTTCGCCATCGCCTTTTCATACATGTCGTTATCATTGGGGTCGACTGGGACAGCTATTACCTTCAATGCGAAGTTCTTGACACAATTCCTATCAAGCACTAATAAGATTCTGGCCTTCCAGACTGCGAAGTTTGATGCTTTGTCTAGTCTATCTTGGTCTCTTACCCCATGCAGTGCCATGATGCTGCTCTACTTCCCTCCTGGAAGTTCTCTGTTCGACTCCTCTGAGTCTTTATTTCTCGTCTCGAAGTTCTCTTCTGGATTCCTTTTGAGTCCTGATTTCCCTCCTGGAAATCCTTTTGCCGCTTGTTGAGATGCCCCCTACTCTGATCGACTCGTGCAACTGCACTGCTGATCCGGTTTCCTCGGCTAGAAACCCTCGGTAACAACTCCTTTGGCCCGGCTCTGTCAAGTACTGTTCTGACTACAATACCTCACCAGCTCCAGTCTGCAATATTCTCGCAACCTTCTCCCCAGCATCTGCCTCTCTGTGAACTGCGTCAGCTCCTCTTTGCCTCATGCTAGCTCTGCGTCACCCTAGATGGGTCCGTGTCAGCCTTGGGATGCCTTGCGTCAGCCATTTGGCCCTCTCCGTCAGCAACGCTGGCCTTTCTGGGGTTCTGTGTAGTGCCTGACTTCCTCTACGTGGCCTTGGCTGGCTCTGTGTCACACTCCTTGGTTTCCGCGTTGCTAGAAACAATTTCTGTCACCTCAGGACAACTGTTTTTTGTTGCTATTGCTCTGTTTGGCTGATGTCTTTTAGTCCTCGTGTGATCTGCAATCATGCTCTGATACCATGTTGAAGTTTCTAAGTTTACTTAGTTAGAAACGCTTCATGCACTTTTTCTGATTTATTTCTACTTGTGATTTTTCCTTAACAAGTTATTTACAAAGTAAATACTGAAAATAAACACCAGCGCATGCTCAACATATTACAGATCAACAACTAAAAGAAACAAGAACAAACACACCACATGACATCATTTTTTTTGGACTAATGTCCCTGGAAAAACTCAATGTGGGAAAACGGTGCAGCTATCTGAGGGTTTTCTTATTAAGCAATATCAGAGTACAATCTGGGTGCTGAAACTGACCTACCCAAATAGAGAATTTCTTTAGTAGTAATACCTCTAGGTTTCTGACAAATGTACTGGCTGAAATCCCAGATAATCCTTCGGTAGCTACTCAGCGCCAATTTGACCCAGAAACCCCAGTGTTTGCCCAATTTGGACTACGTCAGCCTATCCTAGCCCAGCGTTGGCATTGCGTCAGCCTATCTTGGCCTGCGTCAGCCCCAAGAGGCCATGCGTCAGCTCTCTGAGCCTTTGCGTCAGCTACGCTGGCCCCTCTGGTGCTCTGCGTAGCACTTAGCTTCTCCTGCTTCTCTCTCTGGCTGCTCTGCTGCTATTTCGACACTATCTCTGCCTTTCTGTCTTTCTGTACTCAATGCCCCTCAGCTGCTCTCCTGATCACTGATTCTATCTCTCTTAGCAAACCTCGCTCTAGAGAATAGAATGACTGATCACTCTGGTGTATTCTCCAAGTGACCCTCAAGCCTCCTCTTATACTTTTCTTGTTGACATATCAACGGCCGAGATTAAGTCCCTAATCAACTGGTAAGATTAGATCTGGCTTGATCCATGTCTTTTGGACCATTCTAACACAGATTCATATTAATACACATTAATATTTTATTTTCCCTAAGTTTAGACTTAGGAACTCCATTAAAAATATTAATTATTTTAATATCTTCTGATCTGTTTAGAATCTGCCCAAACCCTCTCTGGGTATTGGAGATCTCATGTGCCCCAAGAGCACATCCGATGCTACTCCAAGTCAACATCTAGTTGTAGAGGATGGATTGCAAACTGAGCCTGGACATTACACTGAAGGACGGTTTTCTTACAAACAATGTAGATGCATCTTAACTCCAGATGTATTAGCAATGACAGGGATAAAAAATAATTGAGATGCAAATCTTTTGGTGCTTAAAAGATTTGGCAATAATACATTTTCATTATATAATTGCCTTTGAAGATATAAAATCTCTTTCTATATATATTTTAATAAAATCCATGTCTAATGTTGCATGAAGACAGAAAGAAGTTCGATGTTGATCCATCAATCAATACTGCAAAGCAGGCAGTAGTCACACATCTCATATTCCGCTTGACCAAAGGAAGTGAGAACCCTATGTGAATTAAGAGTAAGCAAAGGTATAACCATGAGACTGTATCATATGCCTTACAAAGATCTAGCTTAATCACTGCTGCTGGAATATGAGGTTTTGATGGTGAGCAGTTTCTCTTGTGCTGATCCTATAGCCTCATGTATCTACACCCTTCCAGAAAGCCGAACTACTCAGGGGAGATTAATTTTGAGAGGACAGTCTTTAGTCCAACTGCAATGACCTCGGAAATAATTTTTTAAATGCAATTACTTAGGGAAAAAGGCCTAGAATCCTGAAAAATCTTAAGACTTTACACTATTGGGATGAGAGCAATAAAAGCCTAATTAAAAAATACAAGGAATCTCCCAGAAATTTTCACTTCTTCATTAACTCTGAGCAGATCCTCACTCAGCAGGACAAAATGCTCAATTTAGAATTCCACAGTTTTAGCCATCTGGGTTTGGACTTCTATCTTTCTTAAAGGAGTTAAGAACATAAATAAGTTCATTCCCTGTGACTGTCCTATGCATCCTCTTATTCTCCTATTCTTGCACCAGTTTAGAGAAATAAGATGCCACCTTGAGAATTTCTTTTTTGTTTGCCTTGTTTGGTTCTTTGAAGTTTGAACACCTCCTCAAATGCTGCACTCTTTTTTCAGCTAGATCGTGAAAGGTGCTGTTCTTCTTCCCTTCCCTGTTTATTAGTTCCCAGATTAACACTTTTGAGCCTCCATTCCCTTTCCCTATCTTGAAGTAACTTTTCCTTTTTTAATTCCAAATCTTTCAAAGTGACGTTATCCTCATCATGGAGCTGAGATTCAGTTTAGAATAAAAATGTGATTTGAGATTCTTCTCTACTTCATTTGGTTGACCATCCCTTTATCTGTTTTTTTTTCCTATCTAGTTGGCCTTTTCCTTAACTCTATCCAAAGCCTTTACGAATTGTTCACAAGTAATGCCTTCTTGTGAAGGACCATGCCTCAACCAATTTAGCTTTGCCGGATCTTGAAATTCCTCTTGTTGGCCTTTCCTGGATTAAGTGTGAAAGCAACTCCTAGCTTTGGATCATTTTTATCCAGTTTGGAAAACAATGGGGAAGTGATTTAGCATCTATTGGATCCTATCCATGATTTGTACCTTTCCACCTTTTGTAGAAATTCCCAATAAAAAATTATCAAGCCTCTTTGAAACACAATATGTCCTGGATCTATTATTGCTCCAAGTTGGCTTGAGCTTAATAGGCTTAGCGTCCATAACACTTGCCTGATTAAACAAGTTATGGAAGAATCCAGCTAGTCTATCCACTTTAGCAGTGAACCTCCATATGTCCATTCTAATCAAAGTAAGATTTAAGTCCCTCACAATAATGAGGTTATCAACTTCAAAATATTCAAAAGCAAACAAATTTTCCTAATAAATTAGTTTACCCTCATGAGCACATTTAGTAAAGTCAGAGTCAAGCCCATGATTTTAGTGTATACTTCTATTCAAAGCCCTAAATGAATACCAAAAGAATTAATAAAGGACACATTTTGATTCCAACCAGTCATCAAAACCCTTGAAAACCCTTTTGAATCTAAATCAACAAAGCCTCATCCCCCCAAAGACTTTTTAAGTGCAAAAATTAATTGGTCTTCCTTTCCCATTGTCTTTTGTATTAGAATTATATCTGGTTTGTGTGGCGTAACAGGGTAATTTTGCCCTAGTTTTTTCTTATAATAAATTTTTCTTTCTAGTATAATAGGGGCATTCAATACGATAACCAACCTGTCCTTTCTTTCCCAACCATACAAAGAATAATTAGTTCCACCTTAGAGATAACACCATATTTCGACAAGTCAAAATGTATTGTTCAATTCTATATCAACCAACAACGTAAATCCAGTTCATGCTTATAACACTCAATTAACACGTAATCCAATTCACACCAACATAATTTTAGTTCACATTCATAACAATTACGGTTTTACACAAATAACGTATAAATCTTGAGCCTCAAGTTTTCTAACCTTTGTGTTAGACTTTAAAGTAAATAAAGAATACCCTGGGCTGAGCGTGGTCTTTAATCCAAGCAGAAATCTTTATTTGTCCTTGGTTAAAAACCACACACTGGAATTATAGAGAGTCGTAACCTGTTCGTATTCGTCCGTGCTACAGATCGTTTGGATAGTCTTGGGATCTTCCTGGAGCCACGGTCCTGCTGCTTTACACAATCCTTCTTAGAAGAAAACTTAAACAAAGAGAAAACTGTCCTTCTTAGAAGAAAATTTAAACATAGAGAGAACTCAGAACTATAGTGGATTATGTATAATGATTTTGAGAAACTGGACTTCTAAGTTCTTGACATATTAGTTAGGCAGGCCGTAGATTTTCAACTGATAATATTAATATATGAATAGCCTATTTGGCAATGCTTCCATAGGACTAGCCCATAGGTCTGATATACCTTCACAATTCTGTTTTAGATACTGCTAACCTAGAGAAAAAGTCTAAAAGAAATCATTTTTGGAACTTGGACTAAACGGAACCTGGATGCTTTTTCCACAGGTAAAGAACAGTCACCATAGGCCTAATGTAGTAATAGGCTGACTGTAACTTATTTATTCAGTTCCCAGGTAACCATTGCGACAGCCATAACCTTGTGCCATAGATTTTTCCATCGGCAATCTCATGCAACAAATGATAGACACGTAAGTGGAAGTTACTTTCTTCTTTTCATGTTGTTAGACTGCTTAGTTAGTTTCCATTTTACAGATCCTGCTGGTTTCTTTCTTTGAGCGAATGTATATTTTGAACCCTTTAAGTTCACATCGGATCAAAATTAGATGTCAGGGCAGAATTTTGAGAAATCATATAGGAAAGTAGTTGGGTGGCTGGTGGAATATTAACATTCTGTATATTAATCAGGTCTTATTATATCAACAATATTATATTTCAGTCAGGTCTCATCAACACAACGCATGGTAGTCAAGGAGGCAGTCTTTTAAGTTTTTACAAGTCGGATTTTTCACCCATACTTGTGGTTAATTAGTACCTGGAAACAAAATAGTCAGATCCACTTTTCAGAACATGTGACAGTAGGCTCTTTTCCTAAACCTACTATCACCATGAACGGGGAGAGCCCATATTGAACCGATTCAAGGTCTTGGTTTTCCTAGCTTGCACTTTCAACAAATTGTATTAATTCACTGACTTTTTTAGGTAATTTATCTTTTCTATACAATTCCTAATACAATCAATAATGATACAGTCATTGTTTATTAAATATACTATGCAATTTAATTTGAGATCTTGCTAACTTAGTGGCAAAAGAAGCCATTTTTGCGGACGTGGACTTAAACTGCCTGTCTTTCCATAGATCTAACCCATTGGACTGATATAGCTTAACAATCGTATTTCAGATCTTGCCAACCTAGTGTAAAAAATATTTAAATAAGTCATTTTTGGCACTTCGACTCAACCTGAGAGGCTTGTTAATTACCAAACTAGTTCTTGACATAAAACTTTAAGTTACTACAACGAAGTTCTAGAGTGAGGGAATTTATTTTTCTGTTTCATGGATTCCATTGTGGAATTGCAAAGGGTCATGACTCATTACAATATACACATTGAGAAGCTGCATTCAACTCACACTCTTTAGCACAGTCAAGACTCAAGTTTGGTTGACACTGCTTTGAGACAGACGCTGTGATGATTGTCCAAAAGCATTCTTACGCAGTTACGCAGGCGGCAGTGGCAAAAGCTCATGAAATGAATTGTTACTAACTTGTTAAGCTGTAGCAGTCCGCTCCTCGCACGCAGGCTGCTCGCATGATGCTTGAAGGGAGGTGCTGCTCGCACAATGCTCAATGGGAGCTGTCAGCCGCTGCTTGGAGGACGCTTGGCCAGAGGGAGAGAGGAGTTTTGGAATGATGAATCCGAACAATGAAATCCAACGTTGTGAGTGGAGCGCTCAGCGAACTTGCAAAGGCTGTGAGTGTGTTGTTCATGGTTCAGGGTGCCACTTTTATAACATGAAACAACGATTTTCCAAAACCCTAAACGTTAATTAACTCTTAATTAAAGATTAAGTTCAATATTTAGTTAATTAAAATGGTTTTTAATGCATTAAAGGTGTGCCGCGTCCCCCCTTGTCCCCCCACGGTCCATCTTGCCCCCCCTCGTCCCCTCTCGTCCCCCTACGTGCCCCTTTTCGGAAACGCCCCCTCAGGGAAGGGAAACGTTTCCTGGCACGTCCCCCTGAGTTTCCTCCATTTTGGGAGCATGGGGAAATGTCCCCTACTCGTCCCCAAGTCCATGGAGTGCGGGGGAGCGAGGAAACTAGACCCCTAGGGGGGGGCGAGTCCCCATGGAACACTGGTTTCACCTTGCACAAATCCCTAGAAAAGATGTGGGGCCTTGTGCAAATACAACTCCTGAACTTATCCAAAGAGCCATGAGAGCATTGGAAACTTTAGAGCAGACTAGAGAGGCCAAAGAAGAACTCAAAAGGCAACTAAAAAGGTCAGCTGAAAGAAGTGGGCCAAGTGGCATTGGTTCTACTGCAGCATCGCCATCAACCAATCCGATAGCTGCATCATCATTTTTTGTTCCTCGAACCACACCTGGTTCACAACGATCTATCGGTTCAATGCTAAAAAGAATTGAGAAAGAACAAGCTGACAAGTTGCGAGCAAAATTTCTCCTCTGGAGTGATATTCCTTTTAGCATTGTAAGGAATAATCCATTTTTCCAACCTGCTATTGATGCTATTGCCAGTGTTGGCCCAGGGTACAAAATCCCTTCTTATCATGATTTCAGAGGCCGGATTCTTCAAAATGAAAAGCGTGATTGCACCCAAAGATTGGAGGATTTTAGGGCATCATGGGCACAAACAGGTTGCACTGTTATGTCAGATGGTTGGACTGACCAAAAGGGGAGAACCCTTATAAACTTCTTGGTTAGTTGTCCCAAAGGGACTATGTTTATCAAATCTGTTGATGCATCTACACAAATCAAAGATGCAAAAACTTTATGTGATTTGCTAGATTTGTTTATTTTGGAGGTGGGTGAACAAAATGTTGTCCAAGTCATAACAGACAATGCTGCAAATTATGTTGCTGCTGGCAGGATGCTTATGGACAAGCATCCTACTTTATTTTGGATACCTTGTGCTGCACGCTGTATTGATTTGATGTTGGAGGACATAGGGAAAATTCCCTTTGTCAAAGATATTGTTGATTCATCCAAAAGCATTACAAAATTTATATATAACCATACATCTGTGCTTAGCTTGATGAGAAGATTCACCAACAACAAAGAATTGGTGCGCCTCGCCATTACACGGTTTGCCGCCAGTTTCATATCTCTTCAATCCCTCTTCGTTGACCATTCTCTAAAGCACTATTCGAATCTTGACAGTAAGCCCGCAAAAAGGTACCACCCGCTATACCCATAGTACGTTTTGCCAGATTATCAATCGAACCACTTACCCTAAGTTTGGATTTTGCATTATATTGGTCCCCTTTACCCTCCAAGGCCCTAGGGAGGTTTTTCACCAATGTAGTGTAGAAAATTATGTTTTGCTCTAGCCCAACCCAGTTTCAAGTTTTTGCATGGTTTAATGCCCAAGACCCATCATAAACATATGAATGGTATACAAATTATTTTTGCATTGAACTTGAAACAAAATGTTAATTTGGGAGCTCAGGGAATTCCCTCCTTTGGATAGTTTTCCTCATCAAGAAAGACCCCTCCCAGCCCTTGGAAGAAATTAATTTGGTTAAGGAAAAATATAATTTTATTATGGAAACCCACATGCGAACAAAAGGACAGGTCAGCCCTAAAAGGAAATTTGACACCCTTGGATGGCTATAAGTACAAGTCAAGTGACCCTCATTTGGAAAACACAATCAAGCATTCTTTTTTTCCCTTCTTTAGTTTTGGCTCACATAGGTTTGAATCTAGTTCGTGGGGAATTTGTTCTCATAGGGCCGAAATTGCAGGGTCTGAGTTCGCATGTGCGGATTTGAGTTTTTGGTTCGCAGTTGCAGGGTTGCCACAGGAAATTTTCGACTGCAGCCATTCTCATACAAGCCTTTGTGTGCAGTCGGAACACTTCAGCCGCATTCATGAATGTTAGCTCCATGCGACCAAGACTTAGGGTTTTTCTGACAGTTGACAGTAAATTCCTATAGTTGGCCGCAAATGTTGACAATTGACCGCAAGCTTTTGGATCATAATTTTGATTAGTATTATTGTTTGGTTCATCTTTGGGATATTGTTTGGTTGGTTTTGCTGGATAGTCTTGTGAATGAAGAATTGGATTATTGTACTCTCTCTTTGTTGAACATTTTATGACAATCTAATAAGAAGAAGAGTTTGAAAGGGTTTCCCCTTTGTGGAGATTTGCCCTAGTCTCCGACCAATCTTGGTGTCTTTATGTGTGAATGCTTTTCTTTTATTGTTCCTTTATATTCCACTGCATTGATGAAGATATTGTTCTTTCTATATAATTGCATATGTTGCAAATGATGTTATGATATGGGGTGAACTCAATATGTAAATGTTGAAGTGCAATTATCTAAATCAAATAATGATATAGCTCTAAGACAAATTAACACAAAAAGCTTCCCTACCATATTTCACTTTTCAGCTGATACAAGGAAGGAAATACAAGCACACACATAAATTTTGCACAGGTCTAATGACCCTGGAAAGACCCACAAGGGGAAAGTCTTCAAGGAGGATTTTATTTGCTTCTTTAGAAATTTCTTACAACAATAAATACAAGAAGAAATTTTAACTTATCTCTTTCCTTAGAGTATCTTTGAGGTCTTTTTTCAATTGAGTTCTATATTGATATCTTTTTACACACAATCAACTCTCCAACGAAAATTTCGGCATCTTGACAACTCCTTGTACACTGGAAATGGACTACTTGGATAGTCAAAAAATCAGCCTAGGAACTCGAGTCTTCTTTGCTGAATATACCCTCTCTGACCACAGGTGTTTTCTCCCAAACACAAGCTGATTCACTCTCAGAAAACAGATCGAAAATCACGCTGAAGCAACCCAGAAATCGAGGAACACTGCCCAGAATTCGAGGAGCACATGAAGGCTGATCTGAATGCTGTTTTTGCCTAGTAAATGACTTGTATAGAGCCGAAGATAACTTATGCCTCCTTGAGATTCAACTTCTCCTATTGGCTTGAACTTAGCCTACTTGAGAGATTCGATCTACTATGGTGTTGCTGCCTTGTTTTGTGCTGTAGAGTATTTCTCTCAAATCTCTCTTCCTCCTTTTTCTCCTTACTCTCTTTTCAATAGCTCTCATGAGAATGAATGAGAGTTTTTCTCCTTTTTCCTCTTTTGTCTCTCCAAAGAGAACCCTAACCCTTAGATCCAGATCATGGGTGGAGATCATTGCCTCTCTGGACCCCCCCACCCCCTCATGTGGTCCCCCTTCTATTAATGAGCCTCCTTGTACTTTTTAATGTTTTGTACCATGTGCACTTTTTTTCTCATGAAGTCACTTTTAAAATATAAAAGTCACTTTAATAATATAATGTGTACTTAGTACTTTTCTCATAAAGTGACTTTTAAAACACGTGACTTTAATAAGTTAAAGTACAAGGTATATCTCCCATGTAAAGTAACTTAGCTCCTTAACATTAATAAAACACAATGCCACTTAGACAAAAGAGTATTAATGTGTCTCCCTAGGCCAAAAGGATAAATGCCTAGGAAACACTTCCTTGGTACCCTTATTTTCAACACTCCCTATTATCGAGGAAAGTGTTTTTGACCACTCCCATCCCGTCTCTGAAGAATACATGCTTGCCCCTTAATATTGACTCGGTGAGAATGCCTGCTGCATGTTCATCAGTGGATATATACTCAAGCTTCACAACTCCCCTTTGAACCCAATCTTTGATGAAATAGTACTTAACCCCAATATATTTTGACTGATCATGAAATACTAGATTCTCAGAGACTTTGATAGAACTCTGGTTATCACAGTATATTGTTGTTGGTCTCAGCCGTTGACCAAATAAACCATGTAGCATCTTGCGAAGCCAAAGTGTCTCACAACTTGCTTGACTAGCTGCCATATACTCTACCTATGCACTACTCAATGCCACTAACCTCTATTTCTTGCTAAACCATGACACAACTGCCGCACCCAATGAGAAACAACACTCGGAAGTACTCTTCATGTCACCAGCACTACCAGCCCAATCTGAGTCTGTGCAACTAATCAATCTAGCTCAATCACCCCTGACATAGTCCAAACCATAGTCCATTGTGCCTTGTAGGTACCTCAATACATGTTTTGCAACCACCCAATGCACTTTCCTGGGCTCCATCATAAATTGACTCAACGTGTTGACTGCGAAACAAATATCCGATCTAGTGTTGAGTCTTGACTAGATACATCAAAGAACCGATTAGCTGATGACACAAGTTGGGGTTCACCAAATTAGATTATGAATCATGCAACTTCTTCCAGTTGGTGATCATAGGAGTAGCCATAGGCCTACAACCTTCCATATGAAATCTCCTCAAGGTATCCCCTGCATGCCTGCCCTGCGTAGTGAAGATATGCCCATCCTCATGCCAAACTTCCAACCCCAAAAATAATGCATTGGTCCCATATCGGTCATGTCAAACTCTGAAGCAAGATCTCTCTTGCAGTGGTGGATGAGTCTGTCCTCTTCAATAATAAACAAGTCATCCACATACAAAACCAAAATAATGTGTATTGTCACCAACCATAATGAAATAGAGGTTTGGATTTGCATCAATCTTATGGAAACTTGTCTGCTGCAAGTAGGTATCTATCCTCTCGTACCATGCCCTCGGTGCCTGCTTCAATCCATCCAAGGCTTTCTTAAGCCTACACACATGAGATTTCCTCCCATGCACCTCAAAGCCCTGTGGCTGCTCAATGTACACTTCCTCCTATATAACACCATTAAGAAAGGTGGTTTTCACATCCATCTGGTGAATCCCGCAACCCATCTAATCTCCTATAGATATGACTACTCTAATGGAAGTGTAACGAGCAACCGATGTGAAGGTCTTTTCATAGTCATCTCCCTGAACTCTCGCTCCACAAAACGAGCTTTAAACTTCTCCACGTTGCCATCTGCAACATGTTTGGTCTTGTAGAGCCACTTGGAAATCACCACTGACTTCCCCTCAAGTCTCGGCACTATCTCACAGACATTATTCTTCATGATGGAGGCATACTTCACCATGGCATCCCTCCAGATCTGCTGACTGACAGCCTCCTCATAACTCGCTGACTCTGTCTCCACAATATCTGCGACACTACATCTCATACATCATTCTTCATGATGGAGGCATACTCCACCATGGCATCCCTCCAGATCTGCTGATTGACAACTTCCTCATAACTAGCTGGCTCTGTCTCCACAATATCTGCCCCAAAGCCACCCAACCTCTCTGGTGGTTTGCTCTCTCATTGACCACTTCGATTTCTACATTGCCTCTTGGGCTTCCTTCAGGGTATCACAAAGCCATCTTGGCTTCCTCTTCCCTGTAGTAGCCTCCTTTGCTAGTATGGGAAAATCCTCGACTGGAGCCTCACCTCATGATGAGGAAGGCTTTGCTATGATCAACAGTGATTCTGGACTCTGAGATATTGCACCTGAGGGTCGTGCACTTTGTGAACCTATCACCCCTGAAGAAGGTGATCCTCCTGATGCTGGTGTACCGCCTGAAGATCCTAAAACCTGCGGTGTGGCCCCCTGCTGAGGAGCCTGTTGCTCTACTTGATCAACCTCTCAAGACCTCCTCAAGGCCCTCCCCTCCTCAAATCTCACATCCCGCCTCTGGACAACTTTCCTCTGTACAAGAATATATATGCGGTAGGCCCTGTTGGTCTCACTATAACCCATAAGAATACCCTTCTCTGCAGTGAGTTCCAAATTCGTCCTCTTCTCCTTAGAGACGTGTGAGTATGTAAGGCACCAAAATATCCTGATGTGCCCACTCTCCAGCGTCTTATTGGTAAACACCTCCTCAAGAGTCTTCCTCCCCAAGTCTCTATGTGGGCTCCTATTTTGCATAAACAATGCAATAGTGTTACAAGCCTAGGCCCACAAGAAGAAAGGCAATCTCTGATCATGCAACATGGCTCTAGTTGCACCCACTATGGCCTTGTTCTTCCTCTCTGTCACCCCATTTTGCTAGGGCTTATAAGGCACTATGTACGCCCTCTTGATGCTTTCCTACAAAACTCCTTCATCTCCGTGGAGGTATACTCACCCCCATTATCTGATCTCAGCTTTAAACTCTTGAAACCTCTTTAAGACCTCATCCTTGGTCTTCAGAAAGAAAGTCCAGGTCTTCTTGGAGTGGTCATCAATGAAGGTTACATAGTACTCACATCCACTAAGTGATACATGAGACATAGGACCACAAACATCAGAGTATATTAAGTCTAAGATAATTGCAACTCTATTGTCATTGCTTGGGAAAGGTGTCGGTGTACTTTCCCAAAGCACACCCCTTGCACACATCATGATGATCAGTGCAAAACTCCAGTAAACCAGTAACCATCTCCCTTAACATCTTGAAAGCTCCATGGTGCAAGTGGGCCATCCTTTTGTGCCAAATCTCACACAACTCACTATTGTTGGTCTGCACCAACAAGGCTCTGATAGGCTGAAACATAAACCTGTATAGCCTCCCGTTGCAGACTCCAATCACCCTAACATGTTCAACACTAGATCCCCTGGGATATATCAACACCTGTCCTCCATGGAACACCACCTCATATCCCTTGTCCTCCAAGCAAGAGAATGATATCAAGTTCTTCTTCAGCCCTAGAACATAAAGAACATCAATCACTTTCAGCGGAGGTAATGACTCCCTCTGAAATGATACTATCCCCACTCTTGCTGCTCTGACTTTGGAGTTATCTCCAAGCACAACCTCCAAGTCAATATCATCCTCTGAGAGACTAGTGAAGTGCTCTCTCACTCCAGTCATATGGCAGGATGCTCCACTGTTAACAAACCATGCACAGGAAAATGTAACATGAGTGGCTAAACTCACCACCAAGGCAAACTCATCCACCTCTGCTGATAAGGCAAACTCAGTGTGAAATCTAGAACTGAACTCGTCCACCTCTTTTGGCGCTGCAACTCCCTTCTTCTTATTCTTCTTGTTGGGACATTGAACAACATGTTAATCCATCGTCCCACAAGCAAAACTTTCATTTTGCTCATGTCCTTATCCTTCACCTTTTGCTTCCCCTTCTCTTGCTTTGCTCCACTAGAAGACCTCTTCTTAGCCTTCTTCTTGTCTTTTGCCACAAGGGCAACATTTTCCTCCTCACCTCCCGCACCACTTTGGTTGCCCGCTTTGGCACTCCTCCTGGATGAAATCTTCCCACATCCTCCTCCGGTCTGGAAAATGCTCTCTAGCCACAATGCCATGTATGAATCCATCCCATTTTTGGGTGAAACCATCTAATGCAATCTTGACCAATTGGTTCTCTGGGATAACCTCTCCCATGACATCCAACTCAGCCTTCACCTGAGAGATCCTGGCGAGGTATGAGGTCACATTGGCGGTCTTGGTCATTTTGGTGTTTCTTAACTTTTGCCTCAATACCATCTTCATGTTCTCGTTGAAACTCTGGTGTAATGTGGCTAGAGATTCCCACATCTCGTAGGAAAACCTCTTCCTGGTCACATGAGAGAATAAGTGATCTTTGATGGCATCAAGGATGATTCTCCTTGCCTTCTTATTCCTCTTGTTGAGGTCCACTAATTGAGCTGGATCAGTAGGTGGTTGCACAAGAGCCTCAACTATATCCCACACTTCAACTTCCTCCAGTTTAAAGTATCATCCTCTCCTTCCAAGGGCCAAAATTATCAGCCCCACTCAATCTGTCCTATACCCATTAACCATTAGCCATGACCCTGACAACCAACAAATAAGAGAAAATCTGTTACTAGGTAATCTCCTCCCGCAACGAACAAATCTTTGGGTTTTTTACTGTTGTTCACTGAGATGGAAAAATTTTTGGTCGCTGGTCTTCCTCCATACAATTTTTTTGAGTGTTGTTCACTGAGACTGGTTACATACAAAGCGAAATCTTCCTCCAACATGGAGGACAACTAATCTATCTCTGTCGAAGTTGCTGCCTGCTCTTGCTTCTTCTTCATGTCCTTCTTCCTCTGAGAACACTAAATGTTGTAGTGACCGAGCTCACCACACCTGAAGCACTTGACCTTCGATAGGTCCTTCTTCTTCTTTTCTCCTCCATGTGAGCCTTGCCCTTGACTGGGACCTTTCTTTGCCTTTCCCTATGATGTAAGGGCTACATTCTCCTCCTTCATAGTCTTCAAACCTCAGCTGCGGCCACTGAGACTACTCTTGACTAGAGCAAGTCGCATCTCCTCTTGTGTGAAATCTTACCACAAGCGATCCCATCCTGATAGAGTATCTCATCCAGTAATGCCTTGGACGAAAGTAGTCCACTCTTCGAAGAAACCATTGATGGCTATAAGCACCAGTTCCGCTTCTTGTGGCGTCTCACGTATGATAGCCAACTCTTATGGATATCCTGAATCCTGGTAAGGTATGGAGTAACTCCTTCTCCCTTCTGCATCCTGGTGGTTCTCAACTTCTCCTTCAGGAACAACTTTTGATTCTCAGAAGGATTCTGATACAGTGTTGCAAGTCCATCCCACATTTCTTTCGCTGTATTCTTGGTTGCTAAGTGTGAGACTATGTGATCCCAAACTCCATCAAGTGTCAACTGCTTCATCTTGTCCATTTCTTTTTTGTAATTCTCTAGTTGGTGTGGGTCTGTAGGTACGAGTATAGCTCTCTTTGCGTAATCCTTCAGACCGTGCTCATATAGCAAAAAGGACATCATGGATTTCCAAATAACGTAGTTGGAAGCACCATCCAATCTGTCCTGATCTCTAAGCCTTGCTGAGGCCATCTCTGCAAACTCACAACTGGGTTATCAATAAGAATCTCCTCTTTCCTACTCAACTACTAGCACTGCTACTCGCATTGTGTCCTGGAATGCATAGATCTCCCAGTTGCTTATGCTTTTGGCAACTGGAAAATTTGGATTTTCTCCAATGACCTGGATTTGGAAGCCCTCTGCAAAAGTCCCTCAGTGTGTGCGATTTCTCTTCCACCTGACACTAATCTGCTACTGAAATCACTACTGCAAATTATGTGCCTAGATCAAAAATTTGCTTTGCAAAAATATTGATCTGCTCACCTCAGCCTGTTGGAATCACTTCTTGGACAAATCGACCCTTCTTGCAATTTACAAATAGTAATTCGACCCCCTGTCCAACAATTCACACTGCCTGGCTAGGCCTTGCGTAGATTTGGAAATCAACTTGCCAAACTCCCTTTGAATGTGAACGATTTCCTCCTTCTGCAACTAAGCTTCTTGCTGATCAAATTTCCTTTGATACCATGCAAAAATTCGCTTGAAATGCAACAACTGGAATTAATTCTTCTAACTCATAAAATTATCCTGTTTATTTTATTACGACAAAATATGGAATTAATCACATTGCAATTTCTTCACAAATAAAACGCTCCGAAAATAAATTGGAAACTAAGAAACAATATGCACACACACAATAAAATTAATACAATTATTTTTGAACAGTTGTCCCTGGAAAAACTCAATGCTAGGAAACCAATGCGGCAGGTGAGGGTTTTATTATTATGCAAAAATGAAATTTTGAGTTCAATAAAATGGATGCCAAACTAGCAATCCTCTCTTAGAGAAATACTGTCAAAAATATCTGAGGGAATTTACCCTCCTCGACAAGCAATCCCAACTGAATTTGACAACTCGAACCCGACTATTCAAGCCCCATGCACAGGCTTTTGCGTTGACTCTTTGCAACCTGTAACTCGCACTTTCGAGATCTTCTGTTGCTCAAGTCATTCTGCTTGCTGCCGACTCAGGAAGTGTCTCTCCTGCTCTTTGGGAAATCTACTCGGCATCTCGAATCTAAAACTACCTCCTCTCTAGCCAAATTGAATTGCTGTGCTGAAGCTACTATACAGTCCTTGCGCAACATCCCGGAGAAATAACTCGGCCTCCTCTCACTGACTCACTTGAACTGGAAATCTTCCTCCACCTCTGTCTTTGCCCCTCATTGTCTCTACATCCCCTCTCTGGCTTGGACTTCTCTCTGTTGAACCACTGCAGTTGGGAAACTCGATCTCTGACAAGGAACTCAACTTCAAGTTTTTCTTCTCCAACCCCATCGACCTCCTCTTATAATCTCCAGTTGGGTCACCAGTTGGATCATCTCTAAGTCGATCCATGTGAGTTTCTAGAGAATTCTCACCATTCTCAATTAATTCCTATTAATTAATCGATTTCCCTAAGTTAGACTTGAGCATTTTTAATTGAGCTGTCTCTAGGTGGAATTTCTAGAAACGATTTTTGAATTCTGAAGATCTCATGTGTTAGCCTCTCCACAAAGTTTGAGATTAGAACACCATCCGATGCTACAAAAATTAACAATCTCAAGACTCATTCTTTAACCACTTTTCTTGCTTACTGAAATGCAATTTGCAAACTTGTTGATATTTTGGAATGCCTAGGCTAGTTGATTGACGTTCTCCTTGGTAGTTCAGATTATGTTGGAACTCGAGAGAGTATGTCTATGTTTCCCAAGACCATAAGCTAAGTAGACAAGGTATATGTCTGAGTTCCTTCGACTCCATCTTGTGTTGAAAATGATTGAATAATGGACTCTCTATGCCTTAACATTTGTGGTTTGGCAAGGATCTTCCATGTCTCCATCCAAAAAACCATACATATTCATTCTTTTCTCTCTGTCTAAAGTGACAACACTTTTAGGGTATCTCTTGCCAGCCCCAGAGTGTTGCTGGTGGAATTTGTTGGAAACACTAAGAGGTGGAGGCGGACGGGGGTGAATCAATATTTCTTTCAATTGTTGTTTTATGCCAGTTCAGATTTTTATCACAAAATAAACTAGAATATGAGATAAAACAAAAATAATTTTATTGATCAAAATAGTAAGGACTCCAATCCTCTTTTACAACAAATCAGGCTCCAACCTGTGCAACCAAATCCTTTAATTTTTCAAGGCTCCAACCTTGAACAGATCCAAGCTCCTACTTGGTCAAAAATAGGACTCCAATCCTCTCAACAACTTCCAAGCTCCAACTTGGCCAAAAATAAGGACTCTAATCCTATCAACAACTCCAAGATCCAACTTGGTCAAACCAAAATATTACAAGAGATACTTCAAAATTTCTCCAAAATGTCTTCATTAATGCTCCAAGATTGCCTTCAATCATGCTTCAACAAGGCTTCTCCAAAGGATGTCTTCAATAGGGCTTCCACAAGGCTGCTTCAAAGATGTCTTCAATAAGCTACAACAATGCTTCAACTAGGCTGCTTCAAAGATGTCTTCAATAAGCTTCAACGATGCTTCAACACAGCTCCAAAGAATCAGCTTCAAGAACCAATTCCAATCTCCAAAAGATGCAAGGGTACTGCCCCCAAAAGTCTGCTCCATGAGTGGTTGATTAAGTCTGCTCCAAGACAAAAAGTCACCTTTCTGCGAGCTATAGAAAGTCACCTTTCTTTGAGGTCTGTGAGCTACAGAAAGTCGCCTTTCTGCTGTCTGTGAGCTACAGAAAGTCACTTTTCTCTGAGGTCTGCAAGCTATAGAAAGTCTTGTTTCTCTGAAGTCTGCGAGCTACAGAAAGTCACTTTTCTGCGAGGTCAGCAATTTGTTCAAGGGAGGGAAATGAATCTGACATAAGATGATCTTAGACAAACAGAGATTCATCAAAAACCAAAAGCTCAAAAACAAATTCCAAATCGAATTCTTTTTTCTTGTCTGCTACCAAGTTCATGATCTATGAACTTCACCTTAGATTGAACTCCTTGTCTTCTTGTCTTGGCTGAGTTGGATGGTTGAAACGGAAGAGCATAGCTTCTATTTATGCTTGTTCAACCCCGTTTTGAATAAACATCTCTTGGAGAGGGCCGACTTGAGTTCATGTAGGCTCATGTAGGCCGACTTTGATGAGAGATAGGAATATGGGTTTCTCAACTTAAAAAATTCATATCTCATCAACGAGTAGGAGTTAGAAAGTGAGTAAGTGCTCGTTGGAAAGGGCATGAAGTCCTCTACACTCTTATGTGATTAACTTCTTGAGCTGGTGTCTCCTTTGACATCAATAACAAGAATTTTTCCAACAATTAACCCAGGGAGAGTTAGATTAACCCGATGTTGCACCAAAGGACGTGCTTCATCTCCTTTTTTTCCAAAAACCATAGTCTGCTTGTTAATGTTATGGATCAAGAAAGAAGTAAATAATAGTAGAACTGATAGAGAGAGTGTGCATATGAGGTTCCCTAGGTAACTAGTGAAATACCTGTTCCACACACCAAGGACATATTGGCATGATTGCATGTAGAACCACATGTCACTGCTATTCATGGTTAATAACATAACGAAGCTTCCAGAATTTTCCGAGGGATGTGTTTCATTTCCTTTTTTCCAAAATTGTTAAACTGTTTGCTGATGCTACAGGTCACGACAGAAAGGAAATTGGAAAATCAGTACTTGAGCTGATAGATAGAGCGTGAGTGTGAGGTTCAAAAGGCAACTAGGGAAATACTTGTTTTACTCACAAAGTACAGATTGGTATGGTTGCCTGTAGAACCACCTGTTGTTGCACTAGTTTTGGTTGAAACATAACTAAACTACCAGAATTTATGTAATAAGTCTTTCCCCTTAGAATATTAGTGAATTTAGTTGATTTAAAAGTCTTTGACCAGAATGGGTGCCTTATGGATAGTCTGAAAGTAAAGGTTTCTATTGTCTTGTGATCATGAATCAGATTAATAATTAAAAAAGAATCTTCTTCAACTTGAAGATTTTCTATTGCCTTTTCTGAACATTGTTTAAGGCCTCTTATTAGGGCTTCACATTATGTAACGTTATTAGATGCATCTCCATGTCTATGGACCTTCTGAGATTCATTTTAATGAGATTTTCTCTTCCCTGCTAGGATTCCTATTAGAGGCCCCATCAAATCTGAGTGAAGGGGAGCCCCTAAGTAACGGAATATTGTCTAAACTAGGCCTCAATATGTTTGTAGGCTGCTTGCCATCTTTGCCAACAGTAGAGCCATTCCAGTTCTCGTTTTCTGGCATAAAAGGCCTTTGTTTTTCACATTTTCCATTTATGCTGAAATACATTCATTCCAGACTGGTAGATGACAGGGATATATCAAAGCAAAATCATCTTTTTATAGAATGAGTCTTAAATGCTGGATTAGTTCATTACATGGAAAAATGACCATCTTAATTGGTTCTCTAATTGCCCTTCATAACCAATGATTGCAGAGAAGTGGCATTGCTGTTGAGCAGTGAGAACAAGATATATATACTTACACCTTCAGGGCCGAGTGGGACAGGTAAGTCATTGGTTCAGTGTTAAGGCACAATTGATGTGTGTGTGTGTATGTACATACATACATACATTTAAATAGGATATCTTTTTGAAATTTCTGTATCATGAACTGCTTCATCACATCATGTCATTCTCTTTGCGTGAACTTCACACTGAAGATAATTGCAGGCATTGCTTTTAAGGTCTTGGGAAGTCATAAACTCCAAGATATAAAAGATATCCTTGTTGGATTGGGCTTGCAGACTGTAAGGTAGTATGATTATTATTTTTTTGTTCGTTTATTTTTCAACTGTATCTCATATCTTCAAGTTCAGGGTTTGTGCTTAGTTCTACTGTTGGTGTAACAGGGTGCGTATTGGTCATGCTGTATCTTACTTGTTTCTGACACGAAGTATTGTTAAATCAAGAGAGCTGTTTAGCATGTTGGAACAATGCTTTCTCAGCACACCTGTTAAAAGTTCTGATTCGTTTTTTCATAGGTTAGCTATATTTGTTCTAGATTATATGCTACACTTTCCTCTTTCCAGTCATTGTTGATTCCTTATTAAGGCCTTTATGTGTTTCTTAGCATGTGTTTGGAACATGCAAAACAGCTGGGAACAGGTGCAAATCACACTTTTTGAGAAGCATGTTCTTGGAGGTCTCAGGTCGAACATATTCTTGTACGCTATGCTGCTACTTGAGAAAGGTGCATCTTCTGGCCTACTAGAACATTAGGTGATGGCATAAGAAAGGAGGTGAACATAATGCATGTTAGGAATTTTCCATATAGAGAACCTTAATTTAGTGCTGGGCTCTAATATCAAACTCATCTAAATTTGATCTCTGATCCTAGATCTGAAATTTAGTTGTAGTTGGTAGCTGTGGCTCAATTGCTGGTTCAAGTATATCTTGGATGTTGCTTAATTAACATAATAGTTTTCTCTGTATATTGGAGCTGAGCTTATTGTTTTGTACACAACAAATTTTACCTTATTGTTCAACACAAGAAGCATTTATTCACCCAATTGATTAGGACACCTTAATGTAGACTTCATAATGGGGATTTCATAATGATGACCACACAACTTGATTCATCATCCATATAATAATTTATCTTTTGAGATATGGAATTTTTAGAAAAGATGTGGACTCTTTTCAGATTGGGGCTCAGGTGGCTAAGTTAGCTTTCATTCCAGGTTATTAGTGTAATCATGTTTTGTTTGATGTATTGTTATTGTCTAACAATGAAATAAAAGATGCATTTTCTGAAATAAAGGTAATATTTGTAGGCCGTTAACACATTATGAATCCAGCCCTTTTTGCCACACAAAATAATGGGAAGGTAAAATGACATTTTTCGCCTGAAGTTTGGCAAGAGTATTTTTGGATGGATGGAATTGCAGATACCAGATATTAACATTGCGCAATCTAGTTGGAGGGTTCTGGATCCATTTCTCCATGAAAAACAACAATTTCATCGATTCAAAATTGCAATTTTGGCAAACATTGTTGGCCTCCTGTGGCAGGACACTGGAAAAGTTGAAAACATAGAATGTCTAGCCTTCATTATTGTAGTGAACCTATGTTACTCTTCCTTGGATATTGGGTGTAGATATGAAATACTTCCCCTCAAAACTTAATTACAGTAGTGGAATTAAATCCACATGATGGAATTCTTTATGCACTTCTTTATCATGATGGAATTTTGTGAAGCCCATGCTTTTTAAGATGTAGATTTAAGAAGTTAATGATATCACATATAAATAAAAGGCATAGATCTAAGTTCTAACTTTAAAACTCGGAAGAGAATCACACCATGAAAGAAAACACTTATCTTGGGAAAAGAAGCCAACCGATTGCTTAAAACTTTCACCACTCAGCTATAGCTCCCTTCCTCAAGATGAGCCACCCTCGAGTCGAGGGCTGAGGAATGATGAGGGAAATTTTCAGAATCTCTCCAAGGGTCGATGCAAGGCTGTGTACCTTACCTCAAATCACTTTGCAGAAACCTACAAATATAAATACAATTTTGGAGAATAGTAAAGGAGCTGGAAACATTTTTTTTTGAATGCTAATAGCCAAAATTTATGGGTCTAATTACAAACTTCTAGAGTGAATTCAAAGAGTTCCTGGAGTCTCTACCAGAATTTATTCTTCAAAAGGGTTTACAGTGCCTATCTCTATTTCTGCTGTCGCTTAATCAAATATATCGTCAAACTCCAAGAGCCAGAAATCCCCAGTTGCAGAAGCCCAAGCTTTCCACCCAATACTTTATGCTTCCTCTTTCCTATTCCTTCTTCAAAATTCCATTTATACAAATAATTGCAGAATTTCAGGCTATCAGTGATCACAACTGCTTCATTTGCCAGGTACTCAAACCATACATCAACCATTATTGACATTCATAATTCTATTAATTGAATTAGTGATAAATATGAAAATTCTGAAACTAGAATCCTATTGCAGCAATTGGAATTTATTTTCTAATTGTTAATTATTTTAATAATTTCTCTGCTATGGAAAATATCAAATAAATCACACTGCAACCTTCACAAATAAAATACTGCAGAAATAATAGCGTTGGAAACTGAGAAAGTATAGCGCACACACAAAAATGACACCATTATTTTTGGACAAAAGTCCCCAGAAAAACCCAACTTGGGAAAACCGGTGCAGCAGCTGAGGTTTTTATTATTATGCGGCAGTGAAAAATTCCGAGTACAATAATTTGGATGCCGAAATCTGGCTATCTTGTAGAGAAAATACTGGAAAAAATATCTAGAGGGAATTTACCCTCACTCTGGGCAATTTCAGCATTGGATTGCCTCTGAAAAGCAAGCCATCCAACTGCGCTTGTGTAGGCTTTGCGTTAACGGATGCTGTCTCCTGCAACTGTTGCTTGAACTGACTGCTATTCTAGCCATCCTGCCTGCTGTTGGCTGGGAAAAACGCCTCTCCGATACTCTAGGACTCCTCAGCCTATGGAACTAAAAACGTTTGCCCTCTTCAGCGAATTGAACTGCCTTATTGAGGCTCTGCACAACCTCATGGAGAAATCTCAGCCTCTCTGCAAATGCACTCGTTGGATCTGGGAAATTTCTTCCAACCTCACTGTCCTTGTCCCTCAATGTCTCTGCTTCCTCACTAAAGCTTGAACTCTCCGACAACTAATTGCTGCTACTCTAGAAAATCGAATTCTCCAAGTGACTTTGGTGTGTTCTCCAAGTGCCCATCGACTTCTTCTTATAATCCTCTTTTGGAGCACCAACACCCAAGACTAAAATTTAATGAAGAGCTAGGATCATCTTGAGGTCGTTCCGTGTGAGTTTCTAGACTATTCTCACCTTGACTTAATTAATTCTAATTAATTAGTTTGTTTTCCTAATTTTAGACTTAGGAAACATTAAAAAATATGTTAATAATCTAATTAAGTAATCTCTAAATGGAATTTCCAGAAATGATTTTTGGGTTTTGGAGATTTCATGCGTTCTAGCCTCTCCACTAAATTTTGTGGCTAGAACACATTCGATACTACAAAAACTAACACTGCCTCTTAGCGATGACTGTGTTCTAGTGTTGCACACCTTGCCACAACAACCTGTCTATATGCACAACTCTGATGCTGCATTTGTGCTGCTGCTGACACTGTCATACTGCGACCAACTTTGCATCTACACTGTAACTACCTCTCATCTGTCGCTGCTGCAACTACAACTACTGCAATTGAGAAGCATCTAAAACACTGAATCATCTGTGTCCATAATGATGCATTTGTCTCCCAAGCCTCTGACTACTACTAGCATCTGCACTCTCACTGAAGACTTTGCACCGCTGCCAACTTAGCACTGAGGCACCTGCTCTGCTGTTAACACTGCACTGCGCTCCTCAACACTTGACTGCTATTAGTCTGCAACCATCACTCTGGTTCTGACTGCATCAACTACCACTGATCCATCCTGCTATTGAACTCTGTGGGCCTCCTTAGCGAGTTAATGATCCATGAGGTGGACTCCTCAAGGGCCCTGCCCAATCTCCGCAATCTCTGGGACTATAGCTCCAAGTCATCCCACCTCTCTCCTGGAAGTATGGCTGCAAACATGGCAAAATATGATCTACTCATACTTCTGTTGCTACTGCTTTGTTGATGCTTCTGCACTGTTGCTGCAACTACTGCAACAATGAGTCTGATCTCCTCAGATCCTAAAGTACTCTCTTCCATAGGGATGCTCCCTATGAAACTAGACTCCCTCTGAGTCTCGATCTCCATATGGGAAATCTCTATGCTCCCTTATGGAAACTCGCACTGTCCTCTTGCACTGGAAACTGGACTGCGAAGCTCTGCGCTGGGAATATTCTAGCAGGAACTGCACGTGCATACTGCAACTGAGCAATTCGTACTGCCCGTGTTACTCCATCTAGCTCTACAACTATCTCCCGGGTATTGACTGCAACTAGATTTGCAACTATCTAATGACAGATTGCGTCTGCTGACACTGAACTTGCTACTATGATACTGTGGGCTCCTGTAGTAAAGGTGATGTCCCACGACAACAATTTGGAACTGATCTGGTTGATCTCCTTGTTGCAATTGTGCGAGACCTTGCCCATCTGGCAAACTGGAGTCTCATATTGCCCCACCCGACTATCTCCTTTCAAGTCTAGTCCTTGGTTGGGACCCTTCACTTTGCAACTCGCACTGGATAACTCATATTTCCTCCAACACCTATCCCCGACAACTAGAAGTCGATATGCTACCCAGATCTACATTCTGGCTAACCCGCACAACCTCCTCTGGCATTCTTGTATGATCATCCCTGCAGAGCTGCAATAATCTGGAAACTCAAAACTAGAGAAAATAAACCTCGAAGATTTATTGGAATTGCTATTCGCACCCCCTGCTGGAGTGAGAAAATCTACTCACAACAATTGCCAATCTACAATGGAAAATCAAACTCCAGAAACTTGAAGTTCCCTGCGAGAAATTTTCGCTCTGTGGTGTGTGCTTTTCTCTTCCACCCGACGTTGGTTCTGCTATTGCAAAACCCTTTGCATCCAACCAAGGAATCTTCTCAGCGAAAATCTTAGCTACTGTTGCTCTCTCTCATTGCTGGAATCACTAATTAGGGCAACTCGACTTTTTTTCAACCCTGCAACTAAAAATCGAATTTCTGCCCCAACAATTCGGCCTGCACGACCTCTAGGAATTTCAGCCTGCTGCTCCTACTGAACAAGGAAATTCCTTCTCTGCTTCTGAACTTCCCGGCTGATCACTCACACTTTGGTACCATGTGAAAATTTTGAAACTAGAATCCTATTGCAATAACTGGAATTTATTTTTCTAATTGTTAATTACTTTAACAATTTAGTTGCTACAACAAATATCAAATAAATCACACTGTAACCTTCACAAATAAAATACTGCGCAATTAATAGCATTGGAAATTGAGAAAATATAGCACACACACAAAATGACGCTGTTATTTTTGGACAAAAGTTCACGGAAAAACCCAACTTGGGAAAATCAGTGCAACAACTGAGGGTTTTATTTTTATGTAGCATTGAGAAATTCTGAGTACAATAATTTGGATGCCAAAATTTGGCTATCCTGTAGAGAAAATACTGGCAAAAATATCTAGAGAGAATTTACCTTCACTCTGGGCAATTTCGGCATTGGACTGCCTTTGAAAAGCAAGCCATCCAACAGGGCCTACGTATGCTCTGTGTTAACTAGATTTTGCATGCTGCAACTGCTGCCCGAACTCACTGATATTCTAGCCGTTTTGCCTACTGCTGGCTGGGAAAAATGTCTCTCCGACACTTTGGACTCCTTCCCAGCCTCTGGAATTGAAAAAGTCTGCCCTCTTTAGCAAATCAAGCTGCCTTATTGAGGCTCTGCACTGCTTCTGTGCAACTGAAAAAGTCTACCCTCTTAGCAAATCGAATTGCCTTATAGATGCTTTTTGCTGCCTCTGCCCAACAACCTGGAGAAAACTCGACCTCTCTACAAATGCACTCACTGGATCTGGAATAATTCCTTCAGCCTTAATGTCCCCACCCGTCATTGTCTCTGCTTCTTCATTGAAACTCGAACTCTTCTGCAACTCACTGCTGCTACTCTGGAAAATCGAATTCTCCAATTGACTTTGGTGTGTACTCCAAGTGCCCATCGACTTCTTCTTATAATTCACTGTTGGAGCACCAACGACCAAGATCAAAACTTAATCAAGGGCTAGGATCATCTTGAAGTCGATCCGTGTGAGTTTCTAGACTATTCTCACATTGACTTAATTAATTATGATTAATTAACCGGTTTTCTTAAGTTTAGACTTAGGAAACATTAAAAAATATGTTAATAATCTAATTAAGTCATCTCTAAGTGGAATTTCCAGAAACAATTTATGGGTTTTGGAGATCTCATGCATTCTAGTCTCCCACCAAATTTCGTGGCTAGAACCCATTTGATCCTACAAAAACTAACAATAAAGACTTCTGGTAATTACAAATTTGAATTCATAGTTGACGTTGCTAGAGGCCAAATGTTAATCTATGGTTGGTTTCAGGGTCTTCATGGATGAATGACTGTAATGTTCATCCAATAAGTGGCACATATGAAATTTGTGGTTTTGGAAGACATGAACATAATGAGTTAATTCTTCCCTAGTTCAAAATCCAACAGTCGTCAACCATTCAGTATATTGTGAAATGTATGAACAGGCCTGAGTGAATTCTGGTTCATATATATGGAATTGCTTTAAAATTGTTCACAGTGTTAATGCCAAAGGTGTTAGGATTTTCCGACACAGGAAATAATTAAGTACAACTTGATCTAGTGTATAAGTAGGTAAAGTGTGTTTCTTTAGTATGTACTTTTTGTAACTTACAATTTGACGGTCACGATATGTTCTAGACATGAATTGATTCGACGGTTCGTTCTCTCCTCGGTATTATCGACATTTTAGCCATGGCTTAACACTCGATTGGTCCGTGATCTCTATTTAAAGAGCATGGGGGGTCATTTGTTAGGTGACCGTTCATGAGAGAAGCTTATGTAAATTTTATTTCTTTTACATTAATAAATTTCCTGAAGTGGCCGCGATGGCTCAGGCCATGCACTGTTTCCCTCCTTGAGGGTTTTAACCACGTCAAGAATATTGGTGTACTGATCTGATCTATTTGTGAGCGGTGTCCTTTGGTGTTCTATCTAAGGAACTTACCTTGTAAATTCCTACATGGTATAAGAGCTATTTGAGGGCTGCATCTATTGGTGATCCAAATCCAAAGTTGGTACAATTGCATTCGACTGTCGTTTCCTAGATGTATTGTTTCTGATTGCTTTCGGGCCGAGATGACTGCTCTATTGTGTTAGGAACATCCGTTCCAGTGAGGATACCCTTTTGTTTCACGTGAAAAGGTTTTCGGTAGTCCTAGCTACGTCATTTTTAAGATCTTGAGGTGTACAGTTTTTATTTGCAGTTATAGTTATTTATCTCTCAGTTTATTTTGATTTATAGTCCTATATACTTTTTTTTATTACCAGATCTATACCTTTCATTTCTGCGGATGCTCTTTGCCTCGCGACTTTGTGCGATTCGGGCAAACCAGAAACAAAAACAAAGGATTTTTCTCTTGCATATGCTCTTTTTCGCTGCGCCTTAGTGTGATCTCGGAAAACCAGAAACATTGAGGAAAATATTTAGTTTCCGACCAAATCCAACTTTAAGCTGTAAGGCTTGGATTACCTTTGCTTGTTCGTTTTCGGTTGTGTGGTTGTTTTTTTGTTTTGTAGGCAAAATAGGGGTTTCTCAAGTAAGCACACACTTCAAAGCTTCAGTGAGCAAACCCCCCCCGTTCCTCTCCAAAAATTACTAACCTTTTAAACTAGCTCACTTGGTCAAAAGTTACTTTATGAGAATAGAATTCTTGGCTTTCAAGTTTTTCTTTTTGTTGAGTTACATTTTCAAAAAGCACATGTAACATATGTTTTAAAGTTACTTTATGTAAAACTGTTATCACCCATTATAAAAAGTGAGTCACTTATAATTCTAAAGTTACTTTATTTTTTATTTAAGTTACAATTTAGTTGATAGTTCATAAAGTACCATTATAAAAATGACTTTCACTTATTTATAAAAGTGGGTCACACAGAGTAATTTTTTTTGAAAGTGAGCTAATTAGATTAAGTTTGGGGGGATTTTTTTTTAAATATAACATTATCATTCACTTCCCAACATTCATGTGGTTCATCGGTATTTTCAACAACTTTTCTTCAGAAAGCCATAACTTCTTCATTCAAAAGTCGTTTTTTTGGATCGGCCTAATTTTTCGAAATCTTTCCATTGCAGCACTTATTTTCAACATCTTCAGCTTTAGTTTCTTTTAAAATGGAAAGTCCATGCCTAGTTATTCTTGATAGTACCAATTATTTCCAATGACTATTTTACATTGTGGACTTACTTAGAAGTAAAGGTCTTTATAGAATAGCCTCAAGCCAAGAGTCTAAACCTAAAAAAGAAGATAAGTAAGCCAAATGGGAAAATAAGCAAGATCAAGCATGTGGGTTGATAGGGATGTCTATTTCTCCAGACCTTAGATTCAATATCGCAGAAATTGATATAGCCCTGATGAAGCAATAGAACAATTCAATAGAGTTTTTGAATTAAAAATGAAATTAAAGCCCGTCAACTCGAAAATTGGACCCCAATAATTTTTCTTCCATCGAAGATTTTTTGTTCAAGTTCAAGAACCTTAGACTTCTCTTGAAAGGTGTTAAAGTTAAGAAAGAAGGTGGTAGCCTTATTTATTGCATTTTTACTAAGTTAAGACCAACCTACTCTGTGTTTGTTTTCACCTTCCATTCTACTAGAGAAGACATTACTTCTCAAGGACAAGCCTACAAGTCCCCCTCTTTTGATGCCTTTTGTGATTTTTTAATAAGAGAACAAGAAAAACTCTTACATCTTGGTGTTCTTAATACTGGAAACACTTTTAAGAAAGCCTTAGCAGCTCAGCAACAACCAAATTCAAAGAATCTTAAGAAGCAACAACCTAAAAAGAATGGTCCTAAACCAAACAAGGGTCCTACGCAATTTCAGTCTCAAAATGAAAAATCAATTCAACAAAATGATAAGGCAAATAAAAACAAAGGGAAGAAGACTGATAGACATTGCAACTTTTGTAATCGTGATGGCTACTTAGAATCCAAATGCTTTAAGAAGATGGGAGCCTTGGAAGCAACCATGAAGAAGCATAACATCCATTTGGAGCATTCTTCAACTTTAACTTCAACTTCATGAATAACACTTTCTGCATGTGGTGGTCAAGCATCTCGCTCTGGTTATGCACTAAATGTATCTTCTTCCTCTCATTCTCATGAGTGGATCATTGATTCTGGAGCTTCTTATCACATGGCCAAAAACAAAGCCATGTTTTCTTCTTTAAATGATCGTAACACCAAAAATATTTATGTTGGTGATGATAGATCTCTTAGTGTTGTAGGGAATGGAACTATTCTTCTAGACAATTGTTAATTTAATGATGTATTATGTGTTCGTACCTTATCCTGCAACCTTCAGATAACTCATTCAGGTGAAGGTAAAACCATCGAATTTTCACCTCATGATGTTCTAATTAAGGATCTAAGAGATCCTAGAGAGACTTTAGCTACTGGCATTGTTGATGATTCCACACAGTTGTATAAGTTTAACAACTTTGGGTCATTAACTCTTCCCTCGGTATTTGTTGCTCATAATGATGAAGTGAGCAAAATTTGGCATGAGCGATTTGGTCACTTAAACTATCGCTCCCTTCAAAATCTATGTAAATAAAATATGGTGACAGGTCTTCCTATGGTATCTTGTAGAGATAGTGTTTGTTCTGGATGTGTACTCAGAAAACATCATCAGGATAGTTTTGAAAAACGTGCCTCTTGGCACGCCTCAGCCCCTTTACAGCTTGTGCATAGTGATTTATGTGGTCCACTTCCAGTTGTTTTATTCTTTGGCTATAAATATTTCTTAAATATCATTGATGATTTCTCCAGACGCACTCGGGTATACTTCTTAAAAATCAAGAGTGAAGTCTTTAACATGTTCTTGGCCTTTAAGGCCTTTGTTGAGAAACAATCCGGACACCAAATTTTTAAGCTAAGATCTGATAATGGCGAAGAATATTTAACAACAAATTCATCAACTTTTGCATTGAGCATGGAATTCGATTGCAACACACTGTTCCATATACTCCACAACAAAATGGTGTAGTTGAAAGGAAGAATCGCGCCTTAAAAGAAATGGCTAATTGTATGCTTCAATCTAAAGTACTTAGTCTTAATTTTTGGGCAGAAGCAATTAACTGTGCAAATTACATAGTAAATCACACTCCTACTAAGGTTTTAAAGAATATTACTGCAGAAGAAGCATGGAGCTCAATTAAACCAGAAATGAAGCGTGGACCCATATTCTAGATGAGAAACATAAAGTCTTAGAACCTAAGAGTGAAAAATGTATTTTTGTTGGATATTCTAAAGATGTCAAAGGATATAGACTTTTTCAACTTAAATCCAAAAATGTTATCATTAGAAGAGATGTAAAGTTTGCTGAAAATATATCGGCCTACGAGCCTAGTTCGATAGATGTCCCCCCTCTCTATCCCTTCTACTTCTGAAAATATTCTTTCTTCAGATGATGACAACGAGGATGACAATCCTCCCCCACCTTCACGGGATCCTCCTTCAGCTCAGCTTCCAAAATGGGTCTGTGCTACTCGAGATGCAACACGTGCTCTTGCAGGTGATCCTACAGATCAACGTCGTACGCGTTCTCAGTTCGATAGAGCCTCTTCTTTACTGGCTCAAGCTTCAACGAATTATAATCCCGACACCTTTGCAGAAGCTTCAGGCCATTCAGATTGGGACACAATTATGAATGGAGAATATCGCTCACTATTGGCAAATGATACATGGGACCTTGTTCCTCTTTCAAAGGGACGAAACCTTGTTGGATGCAAATGGCTTTACACAACCAAGTTTGGACTAGATGGAAAATTTGATAAACATAAAGCTCATCTTGTTACTAAGGGTTTTTCACAAGTTGAAGGCATTGACTATATTGAAACCTTCTCCCCTTTTGCTAAAATGAACTCTATCCGCCTTGTTTTTTCCCTTGCTGCCTCTTTTAAATGGGAAGTTCATCAGATGGATGTTAAATTTGCCTTCTTGCATGGGGACTTGCATGAAGAAATCTATATGCAACAACCTTCTGGCTTTATACAAACAGACTCCAGCCTTGTATGTCGGCTTAAGAAATCATTTTATGTTCTCAAGCAAGCCCCTTGGGCTTGGTATGCCAAAATGGATAACTTTCTTTTAGACACTGGCTTTTCTAGGTGTCATTTTGACAATACTGTCTACACCAAGAAAGTGGGTAAGTCTCTTATCATTCTTGTTCTTTATGTTGGTGATCTTATCCTTACTGGTAGTGATCCCAACCTTATAAACCATGTGAAGTATAGCCTTAAAAAGCAGTTTGAAATGACAGACTTAGGATACATGCATTATTTTCTTGGTATTCAAGTCTTGCAATCCAAAGAAGGTATTTCCCTTTCCCAGTCCAAGTATGTCTGTGATATTCTACCCCCATTTCACATGGAAGACTGTAAGCCAGCCTCTTCTCCCTTTCAGTCTGGAGCCAAACTTTCAGTCACTTGTACTTTCCCTGAAGTTGATGCTACCTTATATCGTCAGCGTGTTGGAAAACTTTTGTATCTGACTCAATATCATCCTGACCTTTCCTTTGCTATTGGCCTTATTGCTTGGTTTATGCAAAACCCAAATGAAAGTCATTGGAAAGCAGCTAAAAGAACACTTCGTTATGTTCGAGGTACAATTCAATTTGGGATTCATTACAGTGCAGAAGCATCTCCTCTATTGGTTGGTTTCACTGATTCTGATTGGGCTGGTGACCCTGATGATCGGAAGTCTACTGCAGGTTATGTCTTCACTCTTCTTTCTAGACCTATTACATGGGCTTGCAAGAAACAAAGTGCCATTTCTCTTTCTTCAGCAGAAGCAAAGTATCATGGCACCGTTGAAGCTAGTAAGGAAGCCTTGTGGCTTTGTCAGATCCTGCCAGAGTTTGGTATTCAGCAACAACATCCAACTACACTTTGGTGTGATAATCAAAGTGCGATTCAACTATGCAAAGATCCAGTCCAACATCAACGCAATAAACACATTGAACTACACATGCACTTCGTCAGAAAGCTCATTCATGACCATGTTCTTGAAGAGCAATATTGTTCAAACAATGATCAAGTTGCAGACATCTTTACAAAGGCCCTCACAAAGGCGAAGTTTACTAAACTTTGATTTATGGTTGGAGTTCAGGAAGTTATTACTAAGGGGGAATAGGCTCTAATGCCTCCTTCCTTCTCCTATTTTGTCATCTTTGTATATCTTTCAATTCTATCCCAAGTTGTTCTTAAGGGGGGATGTTAGGATATTCGAAAACATAAGAAATAATTAAGTACAACTTGGTCTAGTGTATAGGTAGGTAAAGTGTGTTTTTTTAGTATGTACTTTTTGTAACTTACAATCCGACGATCACGATATGTTCTAGACATGAATTGATTCGACGGTTCATTCTCTCCTCGGTATTACCGACATTTGATCCATGGCTTAACACCTGGTTGGTCCATGATCTCTATTTAAAGAGCATGGAGGGTCATTTGTTAGGTGATCATTCATGAGAGAAGCTTATGCAAATTTTCTTTCTTTTACTTTAATAAATTGCCTGAAGTGGCCGTGTTGGCTTAGGCCGTGGACTATTTTCCTCTTTGAGGGTTTTAACCACGTCAAGAATACTGGTGTACTGATTTGTGATCTGTTTGTGAGCGGTGTCCTTTGGTGTTCTATCTAAGGAACTTACCCTGTAAATTCCTACAAAAGCTTTGGATGTTGAAGGGTTCATTAATGAACTAGTTACTAAATCAAAGACCTTCGTTTATCAATTTTTGACTTGATGAAACTTGAAGTTTTGTCTGTCTGCAAAACTTATAACAAATACAATCCAAACAAGTCATCAATGTTGTGAAATCTGATATCCCACCTTTTTCTTCGAACTTGATCAAACAAAGCAAATCAAGACTAAAACTAGAACAAATTTTGGATTTGATGTAGGATTGTTGAATGCCATGGATGCCCTTGTTATCTTTTGGTTTGCTCCAAAAGTGTTTACACCATGTTAGGGGTGCACTTCATGTGATGTTTGGTGCATGGTGGAACCCTAGCTTGTTGTTTTATCTTAGATTGTTTTGGTTGGTTGACATTTGGAGAGCTTTCTAGAGGTGGATGCTTGTTCTTTGGGTATGTGCTATAGGAGGTGCACTTCTTATGATGGCTGTGATCTTATGTGGTATTGACATCATCTACATGGCACTTGTGTTGAGGAGATGGAGACTTGGAATAGGATGTGGAGCGATCTTGTGGAGGAGTGCTAGGTATTTGGAGGAAAGGTGATTGGTCCTAGGAGCATCGAGATTACATGGCACAGTCTTGGAGGTTGAGCACTTGGCTTGAGGGATTCTTGCTTGGAGGCTTCACCACTTTGAATTTGTTGTGGACCTAGTACACATGTGGAGGAGCATTGGAGCTTGTACGGGAGAGAGTGTGAAACCTTGTTATGAGGAGTGCTTGATATGTGGAACCTTAGCTTGGAGAGTGCACACTTGGGTTGGCGATGTCCAACCACCTTTTGACATGTGTAACTTGAAGAAAAGTGCTCCTCATGTGGAATTACTCTAGTGGCTTATATTAGGTTGATTCTAGATTTGTCTAGTTACTATTTTTGGTTCCCCCACTTGTGTTATATAAAGGGAGGAGAGTGTGTCTTTGGATAACACCTTAGTTGCTAGATCATCTATGATTCTATATCCTCTTGATGTGCTTGTCTTGTAGTTTTTGTGCTTAGTGGAGTCCAACCAGAATGTGACATGTACATCTTAGAGAGGAGCACTCCTCATGTGGACCTCTAGTAGCTTTGATTAGGTTGCTTGTGGACTTTAGTCCACTTTCTATTTTTGTCCTCCCGAACCTTATGAATAAAGGGAAGAGAGTGTATTTGTATAACAACTTAGTTGCTAGATCATTAGCATCTTCATGATGTACTTGTCTTGTAGTCTTTGTGCTTGTGTGATGCAAGAGTTGAAAGGCTTAGGTGAAGATTTGGTGTGAATAAGATCAAGGGTTTGTGGCATGAAACTCAAAGAAGATCTGGAGTGTTTGACACTAGTGGAGCTTGTGTGATGCAAGCTTGTGAATCTCCTTCTTGACTTGTGTGATGCAATTGGGAAATCTAAGAGTGGACTTAGTGTTGATGCTAGCTTGTTGTGGAGCCTTTGGTGTGGCTAGTTGGCTTGGTGAGATGCCTTGCTAGGGCTTTGAATTGTTGGTTAGGTTTTATTGTTGATGGTGGATTCTCTATCTAGGGTTTGCGATGCGATTGGAGAGTCTTTATTTTATATGAGCTGAAGGGACTTTTTCGTACCAGCTCAAGATGAGTTGAGGTATTGTACTCTATCTTCATTTTTGTAATATATGAAGTGTACTATTTCTGCCCTAGTTTTCTTTGTTGCAGATCTGAAAATCAGACTTTGGTTTCTCATAATTACGAGTAGTTTCATGGCTATTTACTGAGCTGATTTGGTGGGAAAGCTGGGCTGAAATGTATTGCATTATGGCATGCTTAGATGGAACTAGAAGTCAGATTTAGGGCTGTTACAATCTGCTCCTATAAAAGTAATTCAAATCTGTGTGCTGGTTGATGATTGTGCTTTAAGGGCTGTGATATTCATCTGTCTGTAAAAAACATTGTTGGTGTCTATCTTCTTGAGCTTGTCCAGTGAAATGGTTCTACAGAATTGAAGTATTTGCTGTTCTAATAAATATTTCAGATTCAACAATAACGCTGAAAGTTCTATGAAATAGATTTGGGGAACCTCTTGTAAATGAAGTGAAATTTCTCAATTGTTAAATTGCAAAATTTCTAAATTTCCACAACTCTTGCATCAGACTCCCATGGTTGAAAATTTGTAGGCATCCTTCTCACAGTGTTGAAGCTGAAAATCGATGTGAAGGCCTGCCCAATTTGCCCCAATTCTTCTTGTGAAACCCACACTGCATCTTTTGGATTTTTATCTTTGTAATGATGTAAGAATTCTATGTATTCTTTTCTTTTGGCATTCTTGCAAATGCTTTCATCCAAAATTTCACAACTTTTTGCTTCTTCTTTGGAGTATGTTTTTCTCCAATGGATCACTTGCTTTATTTTGCCTTACTCTTCTATAACTACATGATTCTCATCCAAGTTTGCAACATTAAACATAGGTGAAATATCCTATCCTTCAGGTAGCTCCAGTGTATAAATACTATTTAAAAATATCGATAAAATCCTGCAAGGTACTTGTTACCCACCAAAATGGGTAACCCTATAGGAGAAAACTTTTCTCATATTTTAGATAGCCAGCCAGCCAGCAGCCCGACATATTTGCTCATTGATGATGATATGCCAGTTTCCTCTGACATCTGAACCAATCATACACCTCTCACCATTCAACATTCCTCTTGGATGAAGGTGGGCTATGCTCAACAGGGACTTTGATCATTTTGCAATTGATTGGTTTCACTTGATGTTGGGCATTTTGTATGGATAAAGGGTGATTTGGATGATTGATCGATTTTGACTATAAACATGTTCTCTCACCTTACCAGGGGGTTTAATCTTTCACCCTAGTTCAGTGGGACCTCCCTAAGGCCTTAGGGTTATTGGAGAGGCACTACTTGGAAAACTTGGATTGAAGTAGCGTGCCCATTCCCCTTTTCCATACTTAACGTTTTCCATATTACATTATTTCCTTTGATATCATCGCCATTCTTCGGGTTAACTATCATTGGTTCATTGGGATTTGGCACTCACATATCCACATTCTTGAGTCGGGTTGGAAAACATTGCCCTAGAGGTTGATGTAGCTAAAAGAATGGAAAAGCATAAGATGGCCACAATGAAAGAAAAAGAAAAGTCAAAATGCAAAAGATGGTTGGGACATAAGTTAGCACATGGGAAAAAGCTTGGGATGAGCTCTACCCCCCTCATTAGTCATTGCCTGGTTCCTTAGCACTTGATGCCCCATGTCATCAAAAGGAACCCTTGCATGTCCCAACCCTAATGAGTGAGAACTGCCTCATCTTAAGGGGTAAAACAAATGATATATCGTAAAGAACAAGCTTTGATCCTTGAGATATGCACTAATTAAAAAACATTACCAGAAAGAAGTAACAGGCGCACAAGAGGAGTGGAAAAATCATGTCGAGATGTGTAACTCATGCCTCCACGCTTCCTTTCTCCATTACATCTATACACCTAGGATGCGGTCTCTCATTAGTTGGTCTCTTGACCATGGGACTTGGCTAGGAAGTCCTTCCCCTCCATTGTTTTCACCGACACCTATGGATTGAAGCGTTGACCTTGGAAATGCCGCCTCCCCTTGGGTTGGGAAGCACCTAATAGGATCGACTACTTAGCCACCCCTACAAAGGTAAGGAACACTTTTATGGGGGCTTGGTCTAGATAGATATTTGAAGGTGATCCCTATTTGAATATTAATATTTTCTTGACACTTACGTATGGTCCACTTAGATGCATTTATGGTCTTGGTGTCTAGTGAATGGTTGCTTTCACTTGTGTTTGGGATGGTTTTTCCAGGTGGTCCAGAGCAACTAAGTTCTTGAGGGCACCCTACTCCACATGTTGCCCGGGTCATATTACACTCCCAGAGAGTATAATGATCTTGTAGATGCAACATTACCCCTATGCAACAGGACGTTGGGCACTTTGATGATCTTAGTAGTTGATAGATATCCGAGAGCACCATAAAATGCTAGAAGGCTAAGATTCTGTTGTTGGCATGGGGGATTCTTGATGATGTACAAGTGGACCCAACATGCCCCCAGGCTGGCCTTAACACTACTTGATGGGCATGCCTTGATCCAGAGCCCATATGAGGATGGTCATCTCCTAGGATGATTGAGGAGGGCTTGTTGCGCTTGATGGATCCCCAACGTTGGAGAGAGAGAGCACCATGTTGTCTACTTGACACCCATAGAGATAACACAAGGCAACCCAACTAGGTTTTGGACACATAAGATGCTTTTAGGCTTGATTTGAGGACCTTACCTCAAATTGAGGATGATCATGATGCTTGGAGACCTCTATAGAAGAGACTCGACTTGCTTGTACCTCACTACTTGTGAAGATGTGATCTTATGTGGATTTGGGTTGTTGGAGACTAGTTTTTGTTGCGGAGACGTCATTTTGGGATTGAAAGAAGGCATGTTCTTGGGTAAATTGTGAGTATTTTGTTGAATATCTTTGAATGGTAGGACACCTGATCCTCTGATTTCTTTTTGATTCTTGTTGCCAACCACCATGTGCAGCTTCGAGTCCTATTTAGTTAGAGTCTCGAACACATCATGTGAACTTGTCATATGCTTTGACGCACCACTGCCCATGTACCATGTAGCCTCATCGATGGTACCCTTAACGAGAAACTAGGGAAGAATATTCATCCTTCAACCTTCTTGAGAGGTCATCCAGCTAAGAAGAAGTAACGCCACCTGTTATCTCCTTGCCCTTCCCATTATCTCGCTTCTTCTTCCTCAGATACTTACTCGAATAATGACCATATTCACCACAATTGAAACACTTCAACTTGCTCAAGTCCTTCTTTGGCTTGCCCACAGTTATGAGAACCGGACAGGTCATCAAACCGGTAGACCCTTTGGACCAGGAACCGGTTAGAACCAGACGAAAACCGGTAGAAAAACTGAACCAAAAAATTGGTTGAGCAAAAGTACATAAAATATTCAAATTTTAAGGAAAAACATATATATTCATGCACATCCATATAAATTCAAACCATTTATATGCAAATATGAAAAATTTCTCATTTATATAGCAAGTAAGAGTGCATAATATGATAATACCAAAATAACACTTAGTGCAATACATGTTTGAAACAAAATACATCAAGACAAGCTCTAAATGGCCTCTGAAGTCCAAAAATAAGCACCGTACTAAACTACAATACTATTAGTACTAAATTACTAATCAGATCAACATCCTCAACCTCCTCCCCATCTTCATCCTCAGAATTAGTAGTAACAGGCTGAGGATTTATTGTGGGATTTTGACTTAATTCTCTTGGCCCTAAAGGTGGAGCTGGAAGTGGGTCCAAGTCCATCCAAGAGAGATCTTCATTGTCAAATGCTGGTTCCTGGGTCTTTGTAACCCACTCCGATGATGGATCAAAGTCATCCAAAGTTATGTTGCTTAATTCAGGTGTCTTGTTCAACAATTGGTTTCGCCCCAACTTGAGGTTGTACCAATGTTGTTAAAAGCGCGATCGGGATTAAATCGGCGCGGGGAACGAATCGGAAAAAATCGGGAAAAAATCGTTTGGTACAAAAATATTCATTTTTTTTTAATATCTAAACCATCTACAACATAAAATAAATACATTGACACATAAATATGATAAAAAAA